>QKQZ01051536.1:9290-31266 GCA_003595255.1 Solenopsis fugax
TGTGTGTGTGTGTGTGTGTGTGTGTGTATGTGTGTGCATGCGCGTCCATGTGTGTGCTATGAAATCTGAGTGACGCGAGAATCAAACTCTGTGCGATTTCTTAATGTTTGCCAGAACTTTTATATAAATTATTTACTACACAAAGTCTTTATTACATCTTTATCTTTATATTATATAATGAGACGCTACAGTTAATATTATTAATGTTATTATTATATTATAATTATTATACGACCGCCGTATTGTTCTTTCTTTTTTCTATCGTCGATTGTACAAAAGCAGCGAATACCGTCTAAGTTTAAATGTTTAGCATGTAGATCATTTGTAATGTTATATATACATATTATGATTGATTGGTTAACTAATTATATTTTATATAATTAAGCGTAGCACGCGGGAACCGCTCCGCTCTCGCCGACGAGCGTTCCTCCTCTTTGCATTTGCGATTGAATCTTTAATTCGATGTGTGCACGTATCGCTGAACGATCGATGAAGCGCGCGTCGCGGAGTGAGCGATATCGATTAAGCGCGGTATCGATCCTCGCGTGTTTCAAATGAAAGGATTTCGCGAAAGGACGCGCTCGGCGAGATGAGATTTCGGGCGTGCTTGCCGCGGCGCGACGGGGATGGAAATTTTATTTTTATTATTTTCAGAGACCGTCCTTCTTCGCGCGCGCGGGATCGCGCCTCGAGATAATACCGACGCGACACAAAAGGAGATCTCGCTGAGAGATCGATCGGACGAATGTTACCCGAGATATCCCTCGCTCGCGCGAACGCGCCACACGTTTCGTCATCGATTTATATAATTGTTGTCCGCCTAGAGATTTTTACGTTGTCGAAAAGCGCACGCTTCTTCTTCGGCTATCGGAGCGACCGGGCCGGCCGCGCTTTGTAAATAATTCATTAATTAATAAACAAATTTCTCATTTTTTTGTGCTTGAGTGAGCTTGCTTTCAAGAGTCCTCCTTAAGAGCGCTTGTGTCCCACGCGTCGTCCGCGTCGCGCCACACGGCGCGACGCGGCGCCGACACGTACACGGGACATACGCGATCGCCAAACGAATTGCGTCGAATTGCGCCCGATTCAGCGTGCAAACTGTGAATTATGCGATTTTACGCTGGTCGGGTTGTTTAATTCGCGTCGCGACGTGCAGCCTCAGTCCCAGGTTGCTTTAGGTGAGGGCTGATTCGATATTGAACGCGAAATTGCCCGAATCGAGCCCGAGCTTTCCTATTATTAGGCATGAATTAGCGCCAGGGCCGGCCCATCCGCTAATAACATATTCTCGATAGAGCGATTAATCTGTTTTTAACTTGAGACGCAATTAAAACGTGCGGAAAATATGAGCGTGCATGAGTTGTCCGCGATATTTACCAACGTGAAATACTTGGTGTTTTGCACTGAATGTCGAGGAGGATGTTGCAGGAAACATGGAAATAAAAATCGCTAAATTTCAACAAAGCCTTTGTTACCTTTCTGTGCTGTCATCTCGGTTAGGGAAGTCATCCCCCTCGTTGATCCACAATGAGAGTCGTAGTCAAAGTCTCTTAATTAATGTACACTAATTAACGCTTATGCCATTATGCATTAGCTACCCTTTGACTCAAAGACATCGCCACCTTTCGATCCGTTTGCCTCGTAAAACCGCGCGACGCGCAAAAATTGTCAGTGAAGACGTCTGCCCGCCTCGAAATCGCACGAAAATGGCTGTATCCAAGTGGAGAAGGTGAAGAGACAAAGGGATCCGATCCGCGAATGAGTGTGTTAGGTGAAAGAAAGAGAGAAAGAGAGAGAGAAAAAGAGAGAGGATGAAAGGAACGTTAACGACGGAGAGAAGAAACGTGCGCGAGGGTGAAAGCGGACGAGCGAAATAGCGCGAATGAATGAGAAATTGGATGAATTAAAAGGCGGGAAGGTATGCGGCGAGAAAGGGAGAGGCTGCATGACACGAAGCGCGGTACATGAGAGAGAAGAAAATGAGCGGCTCAGGCCCGCCTCACAGCACTTTATTCCTCTTCATTCTTTTCTTTCCTCTCTTGGTGGCTCTTATATTACACCGTAGCGTACTCTAAATATCGTTATTTTTTAAGGAGAATTACACGAGGATGGAGTAAACGCGATATTGAAATATATATATAAATATATATATATATTTATTTTCTAAGATATAATATATATCATCTATGTATATTAAATTATGATAATGCACAAATGTAATTATATGTACATGTATAATTATTATCTTGCTCTACATTCAGACGGTGGTGAGGGAAGAAGTGCGGGATCGGGGGATGATTTGCGATGCTGGTCGTGAGAGAGGGAAAGGAGGGAGAGGGGGAGAGGGTTAAGGGAGGATGAGATTCGAGGTGGAAGGCGTTGCGGTGCGATGGCAAGCGAAAGGGACTCTGTGAATGCGCGCAAAGGGTGGAAGGGCGGGGGCGGAGAGGAAAGGAGCGGGGGAGGGCTTGCGGCCGCTGTAACCTCATCTTTCATGAATAGCTTGTATTTCTGCTCAGTGCAAAATAAACGTACGTTCCTGTTGAAAAAAATGAAAAAAAGAAAAAAAAACAAAGAATGACCATTCGTCTCGTCTACTTCTTTCGTACCTTCGTCTTCAGTAGTGTCCAAGTTCCCTCGCCGGCGCGGCGGCGTGCGACGTTTCAAATAAATTGCGACTGCGGTTTCTGTCGAAGATGTCGACGCGAATACGCACTTCGGAAGAAACGCAGGTAAGTATTCAACATTGTGATTCACAAAACTTTCAGTCTAAATAAAAAATACTCTACAAAACTAATGAAATTAATTATTTAATCAAATAAAATTTTTAATTGATAATTTCAACTTCATAAAAATTGTTTTATTTCTAAGTCATCATTTTTAACATTCTCTTTTTACCTTGATTTATTGCAAATTACAAAAGTGTATCACGTAGACTTTAATTAACAAGCAATTATTTAATAAATCTTCTATCACTTTATATGCCACGTGACACATACCAGGTAAGTGTTGTCTACGAATGAAAAAAGTACAAAACAATTCATTACAAAGTGAAATAATTCTCGCGAATGAGAGAAAGGACGGCGCGCGTTACACATGTGTGGCATGAATCGGTGGGTTCTACTGCGAGATCGTTCCTAAAACTATAACTCCTTCCAATGGCCGTTGCAGGAAGACCTTCACGGCGTTTTGTCATCGTAAAGCGTTTTATGGGAAATTATAATGTGCCCTTTCCCTATGGGGATCTGAGCGTACGTCCAGATACGAAGCTATTCCGAGCGAAATATAAAGGGGGCATTCACTGCGCTTTTCATTCGATCGACCCATAAACGACGTTTTACTGTCCTTACACTTCCTTATTCCTATTTTTTCTTCTCCTTGCAGCCCGTTCGTTTCCGTTGGCCCCCGTCCATCAGTACGATCTACGAGCGACGAGAAGGTTATATCGAATTTCGCGATCAAAGAGGCTATTTGTTTCGAAGTGATAGCCAGGAAACCCACCGCTCTTGTAACAAGGAGCAATAACACCACGGAGGTGCTCCAGAGATACGGAAGCATGTTTCCAAATTGTAATGGACATTAGAACATCTATTTAAAGGAATATGTACATTACAGAAAATTAAAGTTGTTTATCGCAATTTCAGAGCATAATTCTTAAATTTAAAATTTTGTTTATAATTAATTATTACGTTACACAAAAACTGCATGTTCATTTGTAAAGCTTCCGATAAAAAAAACATTCTATCGGAACGTTCTGTTTCACGCAAACTGTTAAGAGTCTCTCAACATTCGCAATTAATCTCTCAGGTGGCATTGTTTGTTACAAGCTATCCGAGGGTGGATCTGAAAAGGAAGGCATTTATTTTGAGAAACGTTCTCGAGCCGGGGATAGGCATTATAAAAACACCGAAGCATTGTCGCTCCGCTCTTCCGAGGATACGTAGCCCGGCCCCTTTTTCGCTTCGTTTCTTCTCGAGGATTAGGGTCGGCGGTCCCACCCCTCGCGGAAGATACGTGACGCAGCTCACGGAGGAGGATGAATACTTCACCTGACGTTGCAAGCGAACTGTAACGAAACAGCGAACCGCACTCGCTGCGGAAGCGATGCATTCCACGCTATGGCGAAGTACGCCAGCCACGTTCTTGGCGTTGCGAGCCAATTCTGTCCGGATGTACACGCGGCACTGTAATATGGTCTTGTATACCGTTCAGAATATTCCGCATGAATCGCAGAGTCCCTTTTGTTCCGCAAACGGCGTATACGCGGAGAAACAACTTGTTTGCGCGGTATTAACGCGATTAACATACATGCCGGCACCACATTGTTTCATATGATCGATGTTTCATATGTTTTCGTACAGGCAACGTTGAAATCCAAAGGGTCATTGTTCTGATAAAGTAACATATAAAGCATCGAATTATTAATGAATTAAATTTGACTTATGCAAACGATTGTGTGCAGTTTAATTTGCACACGTTTTTAATTAAACAGAATTTACTATCATAAATTAGATAAAATGCACAGCGGCATTACATGATTCATCGCAATTTCGATATTCAATTCGCATCGTTGTTATTTTATGCGCGTCATTCTATAAACTAATAAATCAAGCATATTGGGATTAATAAAGCACTAGATCATTCATACATGCGATTAAAAAGGAGCAGAAACGAATTAAGCGAACAACAAATAATTGAAATTGCAAGCGGCTACTATGTGCAAGCGTGCAACGATTACATTTGTCTCTGTCTTCGCGAAATCGTGAGCGTATCTAACGGCAGTCAGTGGAATTGCTGGAAAATTTTCGGAGTATATCCCCGCCAAGAACGCAGGAACCGGACGGGCTAGCGGACTGTAAGAAAATTATTGCGAGTGCCTGGCAAAGAGGTAAAACCCTTAAACGTCTTCCTTCCTGAGAGGAAGAGGGAAAAGAGTATCTTTCGCGTGGTGAGCCGGATCCGCTTAATCCGAGGCACTTCAGCCGATCCGGATACCCAGAAACTAAAGAACTGCCGCTCGTACAGGATATAGGGAATGGTCGAGTAAAGATCTAAAAGGGTCACACAATGGTAGCCTCTGGCACTAGATTGAAGGAACCGCGAAATCAATCGTTGCTTGTGAGCTTGACATAGCTTTACAAAGCTTTACTCTCTTAAGGCGTTTATCATTTTTCTATTCATATAGCTAATATAACAATTCCAATAATAATAGAATAATAAAATTCAATAATACGCGATCAATAGAAATCAATAATTATACATGCATTGTCTAGTCAAAGTTTGATCTAAAGATACGTAAGCACATGTATTTATGTATGATGTACGTTCTAATATTTGAAGCTCTTTTATCTAAACTATAATTGTTGTTGCCAATATTAAATTGTTCTACCTTTTGATTTCATGTTCGTAATTTTTACAAGCAAATGCGAGCGACCGCGAAGAATCCCTCCATTTTTTAAATCGCAGGATTGATCGCAGGGCGAATGGATAGGGAGACTGGGATCCCGGAGATCATGGGGAGATGCCACAAACTCGCAGACGGCTAGTGCGAAGAAACAGCTGTCCGGCTTGTCGTGCCGGGGACGAAATCGCAGACCTTATCCCTACGTGCGACGCCCTTCCCCAGGAAGTCGACGCGCTCTCAAGTATCTCGCCGGAATTTAATTCTGTCGGGCATGAGCGCACCTAGTATGCAGTTATTTGATACCTGATATTTTCTTTTCTCGTTCGTGCATCTACGTCGAGCGGAATCGGCCTGCGACTCCACGGCGCGCTCGAATCACTCGAGTCAAGAGGGAATTCGCTCGAGGATATTTGACGTGGACGGAAACCAGGATACCGTGCGGGTTCGTTTTTCGTCCCCGTTCACTTTAAAATGCGCCACGTGCATTCGTACACGCGGAATACGCTTCTGTTAATACTTTCGCTTTGTAACATAAAGAGAATTGCACGTCCGCGTTTTGTGCTTCCATAAACAGCCAGCGATACCTTGATGTACAACCGAAAGACAAACAAACCAACCGAAGTGATGTAGCCCGCAGCGATGCCGCAAGCCGGGTCGTTACCCTTTATTTTGTGTCGTACATCAATTGTTTGCGAATGAAAATCGAATCGCCCATAGTAGGTATCTCGCAATACAAACACAAATGTAATTTCACCCATGACTTTATAAAACAGAATTTTCTGCATACTCTGGCTCACAAAATCTAGCACAAAATAACTTATGTAAGGCTATTTTTAGAATTATTTGACATAACACATACAGACTGCAGATTGAATAACTAGGACTAGGTAAAATATAAGAATTTACTGATATTAAATTTTAAGAATAAGGAAAAATTTTTAAGGAAGAAGAACATTTCGTTTTTTATATAATAGGAAGGATTTGTGCACAATTTATTAAGCTTGACCATAAACAGTTGCAGTGCCAATTCCCTTGCTCAGTATTATATTTTCGGATAGAATGGTCGATTGCAATAAACGAGAGCGTCGGATTGTTAACCCAGTTACATGACGCAAGATATGGTTGGCGAGACTAATGGACCTCTTCCCCTTCGTCCGCAATCTTGTTGTTCGACCACCCATAATCTAATAGCCCGGCCCTCACGACTCCAACCCTCATTGCCGACTGCGAAGCTCGTATTTTATCTTGAATGCCGCGTCCACTTATGCCTAACAACTGGCCATGTCTGGTCTCATCCTTCCTTGTCTTTCGCGAATTTCCCGAAAGACACTCTTTTTATTGTACATTACCTAAGTGAATTAATTACTTTTCTATCTCTTCTTTTTTTTTTAACATAATATAATGGCATAGTATACATATCTCAAATAATTTGGAATAGGAAGAGACTTGACAATGAATGATATAAGTGCCAAAAACAAAAATATTAAGACCACCTAATTCGATAAATTTAATCTTTTATTTTAAAAAATATGGAAAAAATTTTTTGCACATAATAATTCTAAATCGATGTATATTTTTTTTATCATATTATCTTATCATATTTATGGAACCTTTTCAAATAAAATAATAATTTATCTACAATATAAGTTCAGCATTATAGAGCATTATTATAAATGTTTACAACACTGTTACCTCTAATATCTGTATATCTTTAATTAGATAAAATTTTTAACTTTTAGAAATAATAATATATGTATATTGAACAAATTATGTAAATTTTTTTGGTTTTGTCTTTTTTATGTTTTCCTCTTATCTAAGATACTGATCTTATGAGACACTTTATGTAACATGGTAAAAACATTTTACTTCTTGTCGTGCATCTCTAACGATGTACTATTATTATTTATATAGAAATATTTTTATGGTAATTATTTTTAATAACAATGTCATGAAATAAGGAATATTGCTCAAAATATAATTAATTGATTATCAATATATTAATAAATTGTATAAAAAACATTAAATATTCTTAGACATTTCTTCTATTTCAGAATAATTTCTTAAAATAGTTCAAATTATTTGCTAAAGTGAAAAATGTGTACATATTTTTCACGTATATGACACGGAATAGTCGAAAATTAAAGAGATACGGATGACTATGTTAGAATCAGTCACGCCTGTCGGAGATCTATATGCTGTACAAGCGAGTTCTACATGATGATAATTCTAGGCGTTCAGATTATAATATGTTCTCCAAATGTAATGTATTTTATATTTAAATTTGTATGAAAAATATTCCATATTATTATAGAATAAAAATATTAAATATATAAAATATGAATATATAATGTATAATCACACAAACGAAAGGATATTAGTCTTTTTAAAAATCTACCATTATTTAAATTTTATGCCAAATGTTTATGCATGCGTAAATTTGTTATTAGAAAAGTTGAATACCTTTATCGATTGGAATTATCAATTATTAATAAACTCGATTGTATCTGTGAGTTGTAATTTCCAAGAAATTATAATGACAACGCTTTTTAGCAAAAATAATAATTTTCAAAGATATTCCTAAGCATACATTTATTGAAACGTTTTTGAGTTATAAAGAATTAAATTTTTTATTGTGTCTCAAATTAATGTTATTTAGTTCGATTACATTCTGTACACACACGACCATCAAACGTCACACGTCGCACAGCGCTGCGTTTCATCGTTTCCTGCGCGAAATTTTCTCAAAGTATCGAAATCCACGTCGATCAATCTCCCAGATGAACCTTTCATCTCTGCCGACAGGCACGTCCACGTCCTATCGATGTGTTATCTCGACGCAACGATTCGCGTTCTTTCGTCGACGTCCAATAAACGCCCGCCAATAAAACGACGCGGAACTCTTCGTCCGTACATTCCTTGATCATTTCGAGGGATGAGATATGAGGAGATAAACGAGATCGGCCTTGGCCCTTCGGCTACACCCACCTGCCATATTAACGCCCACCGCAAATAGAGTCTATACCGAGCTACCTACGAATTACAATGGCGTCTGATCAGTTCTCACCCGAAAAAAAAGAACGGATGCGCGATGAAGGAAAGAGAAGGCGAAAGGTAGAAGGTAGAGGATCGGACATAGAGAGGGACGAAACGTAACGCGGGGTTGGTAGGCGAAGTGGCTAGAGCTCGATGTATCAAGCCAAAAGTTTGATAGCCCCGAAGGCTTTGCCGGCCAAGTTACTTCCACGGTACGTGACCCTGCCTCGCTAACCCTTAGTCCCTTCTCCCGTCACCCCGAAAACCGCGTTTTCCCCCGAACATCCCTTCGCACCTCCTCGAGCATCCTCCCACCGCCGATTCATCCCGCTCGCACTCCCGCTTCGACGCGTCTCTCTCACTCCGCACAGTGTGTACGTGATCTACCCCTTTCTCGCCCTTTTCCTTCCCTCCCCCCTTGGCAACCCGGTCTCTAGCCCGGATGTGTGCACACATGGTTACGTATACGCGGTACCTCGCGCTCCTGGCACTTCGTCGCCCTGGAAAATATTGTCGCCATCCGTTTCGGGATACGAAATCGGACGTTCGTAAACTAGTAGATCGTCCTCTCACTCTTTTTCCTGCAACAGGGAATGTCCTCGATTCTCTGTACTTCCGTTTATCTACAAATTCCTTAGATAATTTGACGTTTATTCCTACTTAAGAAAAATGATTCTACATTGTCCTGTAACTTTTCAACTTGAAACTTTTTAAATATTCTCGTAAATAATCTTTAACTAAAATTCTGTTCGATTAAAGTGTAGTAAAACAAAATACATATTTCTTATTTATTAGTTGTAAAAACCATTTCAGAAAATTGTTTAGATTTCCAAAAAAAATTGGATATATAAAAGAACAATAGACTAAATTAGTTTTAGAATAAAAAGAAGTGCGGAAGTAAACCTGAAATATATACTCTCCTTTGCCTGTTCACGGATATTACATTTTATTCTACGTTTTCTTGATTGTCTGAAACGCTTTTTTCAATTATTTTCTTTCCACGTGCATTTTCTTTAACGTTTAATCTTCTTTCGTGGAAAACAAAGAAAAATTCAATTTTAAATTCGAAGAAAATTTATAAATAAGGAGAAAAGCGAACAACTGAAGAAGATATTTAACCTTTAATTACACTGGCAGGGTAGAAACGTATCCTACTGTACACAATTATGCAAATGTTTCTCGCGTGGCAGAATTGTAGTCTAAGATTACTGTTATTTAGAAAAAAAACCTGAAATTAACGTTGTTAGAAATAAGAAGAAAATCTTTATTTTTATTACTTTGGCTGGCATTCATAGTCGTAAATAATTTTCAATCTTTGATTAAAAGTGTAATTAATTACAGATTCATTCATACATTCATTTTTTTCTTTCAATCAAAAATTGAAAATTATTTACGACTATGAATACCGGCCTTAGAAACCTATAAATTTTATATTTTATTATATTTGCAATAAATGATTATCTTTCAGCTTTAGAATTTAATTATTACAGCAGTCCAAAAACTACCAGCTTTTTAAATTTCATTTAAAACAGTTACCAAAGAAGTGGAAAACTACCCCGGAGGTGTAGTTGTTTGGCCAATGTACTCGAGAACTAACATTGAAAAAGAAAATGAGTATTGATTAACATAAGCATGCCGTTAACATTATAATAACGTCGAAGGGAAACGTGGCATGTAAGAAGGCTAATATTTTCCCCGGCACACGCACACATAATTTTCGCGAGCAAGTTCGATGGATACACAGAAAAAAAATTAATATCAAATCAACAATTCATTGTTTCATATATAAGCAAGAATATAAAATTTCCTTGGAAGTATTTATAATCTCAAAGAGATATAATTTGCTAATATAAAGACATTTTGTTTCTTCATGTAAGCAAATTATGTCTGATCAAGATTATCAAATTCTTCCAAGAAGATTTTATATTCTTGCTTATATATGAAACAATGAATTGTTGATTTGATACTCATTTTTTTCTGTGTACGCGATGGGAGAAGCGGCAGAAGACCTCGCGTTCACGTTCCAGGAAGTCTCGCTTCGCTCTGCGAAGCTTCCCTCGGGATAACATCTCTCTGTCTTTCCCTTAATATAATTCCCAGTGAGGCACCCGCAGGGCCTCTATAATGCAGGACTCGGCGGTCGGACCGTATAAAAAATCCAACGAAGTGCTCCCACGGCACGTTGAACACTCGCCGGTTACAGGAGCAGGACAAAACGTACGGCGGCCATAGTCGTGGCGCCGTTATATCGCACCTTACGTCGATAACGTCCCCGACACGGAAAATCCTGTCTCAATATACAACGCGCTCTTGTCGATATTACGATCGTCGTACGGGACCGAATGAGGTATGGACGTGACGCGCGTGGACGGTAAAATTTATCGGCAGACAGCTCGTAAGTCTACGTCTTTGAGCTTACCTTACGCGCGATTTTCTTCTTTAATGGACAGTTAATTAATGATTCTCAAGTAGACAGTGCGCACACGTGTCACGAGTCGAAATTACATTGCAGGTACAACTCGTTCGCATTTACGAGAGAGACAGGTAGGATGAGCATTCTCTTTAAATTAAAGAGCCAAATGCGCGTTTAGTCTCGTGAAAGAGATATTTAGTGAAGAATGCGTGTTAATATCTCGTTTAATAAGAGATGATTCGCGCTGTTATCGCCTCTGCAGCTTCCAGACTGTGTTTGTCACGCGCGGAATGCTTCGGGCACATCAAACGTAAGCTAAGAGAAAAGCTGCTTATGGAACTTATAAATCGTTTATGATGTAGAGTCGCTGAGCGACTCTAATGTACGAGGAGATAAATCGTAAGCTAATTAATTTCCGTCATATTTAACGCATCATAATTCAATTTCTTGCTGACGTTTGCTACGACGTAGACCAGATAGCGGCGGCGACGACGCGCGCGCGAGAAGGAATTTTTGAATTTTTAAAATTTTCCTTAAGGAAACGCGCCGCGGGGATCTCTATAAATTTTAGCTTCGAATGAAAGGGCAATCCGCATTACCGTCCTACCAGCGAGGAAAGACGAAGACTCGGAAGATGGCACGTAACATCGTCGCCCTTGAATAAAACATGCCAACGTCCACGCAAATATAAAATCGTCGGATATATGAGAGACGGAATTAAGTTTCATCAAGCCTTGCTCCTCGGCGTCGCCGGCGGCTTTATTGCACCGCATTTGCAACATCAAACGGCTCCGCAGGGCGAGCGAGTTCGACCACGCTCGATATTTGGCAGTTCTGGATACTCTACTTTTTTTTTTTACATTGAAAAAAGAGTTTGGTAATAACTATCATACGTTGAGTGAAATAATGCCAATTAAACATTTGGTTAATATAATCATTTTTTATTAAATTTTACTTTTCTAAATATTTAGTAAGCATAACAAAAAGTAATACTTTGGCTATTATCAAACTCTTTTTTCAGTGTAGAAATTATCGAAGTTATAAGCTCTTGATTATTTAAAAGCTGTAGTCGTGTAACCTCATTGACACGCGCAGCATAGTTTATCATAATTAGAAAATACTTGATTTAAATAATTACTAAAATTCCTGTACAGAGAGAAAGTGAGAAATTTAAAACGTTAAACTCTAAGTAATTTCAATATTTAGTTATTCTGGTAACATTAATATAAATTTTTTTGAATGAACATATCCAGTTTTTCTTAATGTATCATCATCTTTTATAACAAGTGAATCGAATGTATTCATTTCATAAATCAATTTTATACGTGTACTTTTCGTCATCTCTTCTTTAATTCTTCATTATTATTTCAAAGCGTACTAAACTGAGAAGCGAGTGCACTTAACAAGTAAACTGCAAACTCAGTATCTGCCTCCACTTCGTCGCGTTAGATTCGAAGAGATTTATTACTTCCATAAACTTACACCGAAATTTTCCATCGCTGGCGAGAATCGTTAACTTGAAACGTTCCGTAGACGCGTTACGCGACATTAACATGAGTTCCTCGGTCCGCAGCGTGATGGGGATTCGATGGGGGACACTTATGCACCGGCGTTGGTAGAGTGCCGAAACGACAGCGCAAGCATGGCACGCGATTTTCGCGCGATGTGCGCGGCAAGAGGATCGATCGCGTCGGGCACGAGGACGCGCGCAGTCACGGTGTTCTCGCGGTAAATTTATGTACCCCGGAATGCGTCCGCGAGCCGTAAAATGCAATTTTGCTAATCCGAATTCCGCGCCGGAGTCACAAATCCGCGGCTTAATGTATCGGAAGTATCAGACAAACGAACTTTCGCGCCGCTTTAAGAGGGTCGTTACCATCGTTGCTTGCTGGAGCGCGCGTCTCCGAGCGTTAACGCCGGTGTCGGGGCGATTTGTGGCTCTCTCCGTTCTTTTTTTCCACGGAAAATCGCAAGCGCGATTCTTCCTCGCGTGTCTGGACTAATACTCTTTAATGATTTGCTCATACGATACTCACGCGTGATTTGATCTAATTTAATTTGCTATTTGAATAAATCAAAACTTTGATATCGAAAAAATACATCCGTTCGGTTTTCCTAATTTCTTATGAGATACATTTCGTGATATTTTGATATAATAAACTATTAAGATTTTATTATTTCATTATCGACGTACACACATTTAAAATAAATGCCGATGATCTAAGTTACGAATAAAGAATTTTTAGATTTGTAATTTTGAATAACATTTCAGTTTTGCTATATCAAAAATTTTCAAATTCTAATAAATGGAACTTTTTACAGTACAAAAATTACATAAGGTTTTTTTTTATCGTTTGAACCAATATTTGTCTCGTATTTTTTTTTTTTGCTAGAAGTTAAAATTCATCCATCGTCCATCAATCCACGATTTCACGGATAAGAAGATATCCATCACTTCTGCTTCTAAATCTCAGTGTAATGAAACCGTAGACCAACGAAAAATACCGCGCGTCATGTCGCGGCTCGATGGAACACGAGCTGTTCTTCGTCTGTACGCCCGGTCGGAGCAAGACACAATTTAATGGGAAGGTGGCGCCGATCCATCACACGACACCGATCTTCGTTATCTAAGACGTCGGTTTACGACGGAAGGGAAGCTTACTGAGAAAGACTGAGGGATGACACTGGGTGGTATAGGACGTACGGACGAAGCGGTGGAGGGACGTGGTGCAGGACGTGGATCGGTACAGGGCTTAGATTGGCTTTGCATAGTTTCGCGTGTCGGGAGTTGAGTTATAATTACCTTAGTGCCTGTAACGGGAGCACCGGCATAGCCACGGCTAACGCGACTACGGGATAATAAATTAATGCGGCACGTCGCGTAAATGTAATACGAGCCTAACTACCCACTACGGCTAAGAGCGTGTCGTCGTGAACGATGATCTTGCGAAGGTGTAATCGTACCGGCGCGTTCTGCCGGCAAAATTTTCGTCTTCCTCGCCCGGAATTAGCTTCGTGTCGTCTTAATGTGATCTTCCGTTCCTACGTTATTCACTCGTGATGGATGAACCGCTCTTACAATCTTATAACATAAATACACCTGCATATTTTATTTAACTAATTATTTACAAATAACACGATCTTCGTTATTTAATTCCTATATTTATTTTTATTGCCTGTCCTTACTTTTCTGCCTATACTTGAAAAAATTTTTAAGTTTATGGTCCGTATTCACACACTTTATCGATAAATGCACTTTTAACATATAGGAATCCATTGAGATAAAAATGAGATATGAATATGGACCTTATTTTCTTAAAATATACGAGTACAGCTTGATGTTAATTGCTTATTGTACACTGTCATTTTTAATATTAATCCCTGGCACATATATTGCAGATGCTACATATAAAAACTACTTCTTCTGCGTTGTCATTTATGTCTTCTATCAATTTTATCAATCCGTTTTATTACCGGTACTCTTTAAATGATAAATAACGAAAGTACTGTTAAAAGAGAAGCGTTACCATGCACATGCGCTGGTCTTCCGACATTATTATATTTATGAGCGACTACACCGATGTAAATGCAAATCCGCGGGAGGGTCTAAAGTCGTTAGCGAAAGATTTCCGGCCTCCTTAACCCACGACGATATCTAATTTGTTATTCGTGGGCGTTATCGCCGTGCGCGTGTCCTTCGCCCCTTTTCGTGCGTAGGCAGAAGTTAATGCCCCCGAACATCAGTGTCATCCGTCTTGCATTTGTGTACGTCCCCGGCAGATTCGCCCCTCGTAAATTATAACTCTTCTGCGTGGCTGAGCCGGCACGAAGAGGGACGTTTTCCGCGTGTTGCGTCGGAAGTTTACGTGGTCTACAACGGAGACAAAGAGAGAGAGAGAGAGAGAGAGAGAGAGAGAGAGAGAGAGAGAGGAAATGGACAGCACTTTGCAACATCTACCCCCGAATATTCGAAAAGCTGTAAATCGAGCAAGTTAAATAGATAGAACTAATTGGATTATATTTAACATTCAATTACGTAGAGTAGCTACTATACAATTAAGTGCAATAATTAAAGTCTTATTTAACTAAAAATTTTGATTATCATATTTAATTTAAAAGCATTACTTCATAAGTAAAAATGTGAAGGATTTTATAATAGACATTGCTAATATGTTATAAAATATCGTATAAAAAATAAAATATTAATTTTTCATAATGTTTGTTATTTTATTCTCAAAAACAGCAAATGAGGATTTATGCAAAATGTATAAATTTTGCTGTTCTTTAAATTAGCGATTTGTTTGCTCTATAGGCTCTCGAAAACATTACTTCTTATAAAAGTAAGGCTATTTCTGTTTACTGTTAAGAGAACTTGTAGCAGGAGTATTAATGTGTAAAAAATAAGTACTTTCGTAATAAGTAAATGAAACTGTACAGTTTTCTTAATCAAAGTTTAATGTTACGCAGTATATACTTACGAGTATATGTATGTCTTCGTGTATACGTTGCATCATTTTTTAAAAATTGGTCAAGTTAACTTTACTTTCAGAAGTTATCATTGCCATTAGTCTTCAAAGGGTAGCCACATTAGCAAAAATATTCCTGATTTTTAGCAATTACGTCTACTATTTAATCACATTTTATGGAAGCTCTTTCGCTAATGGCTCAACTTGAAAACTGTAGGAAATGTGATAAAAAGACGGCCGGTCTAAGATGGCGGGAAAGAAATTCTCACTCACGGACTTCGGGAGATGCGATACTATTTAAAGCTTCAAGTTAATTAGATACGAAACTAATGTGCCTAAATAATGCAACGTCTCGACGCATCATAACTTGAAATTGATTTATCGACGGCAATATAACTTCAGCTACTTAATAATAATTATCAGCGTTGTATAACCGCATCTTAACAGAGATAATTATTATACCACCTCCCGTTTATTCCGGGCAACTTTTAATCGCATTAAGGTTCATAATCTACCAAATACATGCACGGTGCTGTAATTAAAATTTTATCAGCTACAGGGTACAAGGCGGCACTGTTTATCATCGGGTATTATTACCGGCGGTGCGACTTCCTTATGAAGCGATAATATCGATAAAATTTTTTCTTCCAAACTACGCGGATCCCTTCCGCGATTAAATTCCTGCAAAGCATATCAATATTGAACAATAATAAATTTAACAGATCATTGTTAATAACTTAGCGACGACTACATGTACTTTACATGTATTTACTCGTGTCAGTTACACTCCAAGATCCATTAGTTAATATTAATAAACGCAAACATTGCGTACAAGTAGTTCAACTTTATTCAATTTTTAACATTAATTTACGTACATTCTCCTCTTTTTACGAGAGAAGATCCTCATTTGGAAATATATAAGCAATTTAGAAAATAGAATTTGCACGAGCGGCGACTTAGCACGCAATCAGTCAAACCCTCCATAACTCTCACGACACATAAATTCGACTCGCGTTTCTTCGAGCAGGAAGCTTGGAGAAAATTTCTTTGACACGAGAACGCATTTCATAAAAGATGTCCATAAACGTATCAGTTCATCGACAAAGAACATTGACCCTAAAGATATAACTGGCAATGTCATACGGACGCAAACGCACGGTGAGAAGTTCAGTGGTCGGGGTGCTCCAAGACAAAGGTGGCGCGCGGAGACGGCGGTGAAGAGGGTGGAAAGGTAGTGGAAGAGTAGACGCATGTATTGATTACCGCTCCTCTCTCGTTGGAAGGAGAGAAAGTACGGAGAAGGAAAAGGGCGCGAGGAAGAAGGCGAACGTTTCTCCGGCACTTTCCAGGATCTCTCGTACCTCGAAGAAATTCGCTTCTTGCACGGCGATCCCTTTTGCCTATTCTTATATTCTTATTTCCATGCTTTTCGTCTTGTAGGAGGATCCTCGCGTTTGCTTATATTTTCAGTACGGTAAAATTATCAATTTTACTATATCTAGCGTAACGTCGATAGAATCTCAAAGACCTTTTATACTTTAATAATTTTTTAAGCATGAATTTCTATTTTAACGAGTACACTTGTCTCTATTTAGTCATTGTACTCTTTCGATCCTGCAATAAATATCGATAACTTTGTATTGTAAGCAAAGAAAATTAAATTATTCAAATCATACACTGAGAAAAAAAATTTGTTGACTTAAAAAAATATTAGTTCATTCAACTAAATGCGGCGGTCACGGGCTGTCAAGCAAACATTTGTTAATTCAAAGAAATGTCATTTCGAGAAACGTGAAAGAATCATTCGAATTACTACCGTGTATTTGACTCAAATAAATTAATATTTGAACTAAGTAATTCATATGCAACTAAACATATTTAGTTCAGTTAACAGTTTTTTTTTCTCAGTGTATTCAGTACAACTATTGCCGTACTCTATTATACTCTATTATACTAAGCAAGAGAGAAAATAAAAGTAACGTGGCTATCTCTTTGTTTACGTTTTGTCCATTTATCTATCTTAATTTTTTCAACGTGATTACTCTTCTACTATTATTTATTTTCCTTCTTCTGACGTGACGGTAATCCGTTGCGTTGGAGCGCGTCGAGATGAAGGGAAGAAGGCTGTTAGCGTCATGTGCGTCATCGTCTACGTGGATACAAGTTTTCATCCAGCTCTGAGTCGCTGGAAAAAAAGGCCATAATCTGGAGAATGAAAATTCTTCTTTTTTTCTGCTATCCCCATCTCGTCCACTTACAGCGGAGAGAGGACGAAGAGGTTTGCCGCAATGGTAATGAGCAGAATCCTTAATTAAGGAAAACCACGAAGGAAACTAAGGGAGAAGCCAAGATCTTGCCAACAATCTTGCTTATTTAGCGATCGACTTAAGTTTTGCAAATTTTTCTTACCGGCACCGGTTAAGAAGTTCGCGTAACAAAGCACGTCAGAGTAAGGAGTCTTTTTTGTCGACGCCGCACTTACGATTAATTATCTTCACCCCGGAATATAAATTACTCCTTTCGCCATTGAGGTTTTAACAAAGAGTTAATAAACTACCATCAACGTTACGCGCTCAGACGCTCGTCTGTAATTATATCCTGCGACTACATTAATTAGAAGATAAAGGATTTGACAAGATATTGTATTAAGTGGATAATTTTCACTTGCAAGCTCCATAACAAGGTGAAGAGTGGACTCATAACAACTGCTTATCAAATAAAATCTAGTTAATCAAGAGACACGATGATAGTGTCTCGCGCCAAGTGTATGCGTCTGCAGTACTGTGTTTAAAGAAATAATTGTTTAATTCAAGAATTCCATAGTTTTATTATTGCATCAATGCACAAATAGCGACATAAAATAAAAAGATACATGTTAAAAGCACGCGTTAAAAATATTACATGTATAAATTTTAATACGGGAAATGAAGATCAAATATAAAACCAATAAGTTGTGTCAGTCTCTGAAGTTCCAATCCATTTTCTCTGATCGTCTTGACAAATTTTTCAAAAGTTTCATTTGCATACAGGTTGTCGATTAACGTCTGCGTTTCTTGGGACCTCATCTTTTTGACGAATTCCTCGAAAATTTTAGATTTTTGCATCTTCTCTTGGTAAAGAGCGACAAAGTCGTTAATAGGTAATGCATTATAAATATCCTCGAGCATTCCTTTCACTCCATCACCGATCTTCAATGGAGAATTGAAAAGTTTTCTTTCAGGCGGCACATAATCCTCCATGCCAATGAGCTCGTGCAACGCTTGGATGCCCGCGATAACATCCAATCCAGCGTCCTCCAGATACACTACTAGAGCTTGATGTTCTTTAAGAGCTTCGATGGCACGCAGAACCGAATGAAAGTCAGATGACAACAAATATATCACAGCGTTTTGTACTTTTGTATCTTGAGTTACATACTCCATTGCTATCTCTTGAACTTTGTCCATTGGAACAAGGTTTACAAAATCCTTCAATTCATCTTGTAATGTACGCTCCTGAGGACCAGTGCCGAAATCTTGGAACGGATAAGCTAGTCCCAGGCCAAAAATAGCCAAAATGGCAACCAGCACTGATGTGTACTTCATCTATAGACATATCGACGTATAAGAAATTAATGCTAAAAGTATCACAATACATTTTATGTATATAAATGTAATATAACAGAAAAGATTATTTTTATATGTATACTAATCTTCTTAATTATGATTAATTCATTAACAATTATGACGCAAACAAATGATAAAAAAACTATTTTTATTTAATCAAAATGTCTTTTCCTAATTATGTGCAATTTTCTTCTTTTTAAAATTTTATATAATTAATTCACTTTGTATGTATATACAATAGATTGATTTTTTAATTTAAATTTTGTCTTTACTTACCATGACAGTCGTGGATGAACACAGTGACATTCGTAAGTACTAGCAAGGAGCAGTTTCAAGTTTATATATCCAATGCGGTTATCTTAAATCTTATTAGACAAATCATTTAATAAAGGATTAGATAAGATAACTTAGATGCATTAGAAAAATGTAGATTGTATTTGCCAAGTCAATGGACAAATATAAAATATCATATTGTTTACTTTTTGCTATATATACAATTTTTTATTTAAAAGCATTTAATTAAATTTTATTTGTAAGAAGTTTTTGTTGTATTAAAGAAACTAGTGTAGATTTACTGTGATAAGATTTTACTTTTTAGTATAGATTAAATTAGTAGAAAAAGATCGCCTACACCGATGTACTATTTTGATTTTCAATTGTATTTCTTCAAAGAAACTAAAAATGTTGAAAACGTAAACAAAAATGAGAAAGTGCGAGATATAACAATATAAAATATCTATTAAATCTGTTATTGTAAATAGAATGCAAGATGCACTGTCTCAATCGGAATCAGTGATATATATATTGTCTTTCAATGATAATAGAATGATTCCGATCTCATTGAGAGTACCCTCCTCTTAATTGGAATTTGTAAGACAGTGAATAATCACTGATCATCACATTTATAAGTATAGCACTGCAAAACAATAAGATTTCACTCACACAGATTTAGAGAGCAGGTGTTCGAACTACAATTATTGCAGATTAGGAGATTAGATTAGATTTGATGCAATTAATTTATATGAGTTCAAGGATGTTTGTTAAAACTTGCAGAGAGTTGTAAACATGATAAATTTTCGCATTATAATTCTAAAAATCCTCTATAGGCTAAGCTATAGTTTCTAGAGAGTTTTGACACCTTTGATCAATGTTACACAAAATTACAAACGATGAAGAAAACCTAGCAGAAGACAATTTTTTATATGGCTGTGAAGTCTTTTGCCAAAACATGTACTTAAAACAAATTAGCATTGATAACAGCTTTCTTATTATTAAATAAGAGTTATGCAAAAAATAACAATTTATATAAGATTTATAAAATATAAGATATATATCATATATCTTATATTATAAAATATAAGATATATTTCAAAAACAATTTATTTCATAAAATATATTTATCTATAAATTTATAATAATACAATTGCTTTGTTTAACGAGATCTAACAATAAGATAAATGCTTTGAATATAAAAATATGGTAACTTACACGAGTGTCATGTGCTCAGCTGTCATGGTAAATAAAAACAAAATCTCAAATAAAAGATCAATATGCATACATAAAAGAAGATTTAAACAAAACTGAACTTTTTTAAATGGAAACAAATTGCACATAATTTAAAAAATACCTCAATTAAATGATAATCATTTCTTTTTGTTATTCACCTTACGTCAATATAATCGTACATGAATCATAATTAAAAAGATTTATAATAAAAGATCATAAAAAAGATGTGTAAAAATAATATTTTTTATTACATTACATTTATATATGATATGTAGAAGTGTAAACTTAATAAGATTTGTCGAATGAATTAAGATTAGATTAGATAGATTAGTAATAAAATCGATAAAAGACAGTAAACAGCAAATGGCTTGTGCGGTGTTCGAGAGAATGAGCGGAGCGTCAGACTGTTATATGTATTGAAAATATTTAGTCGTATTTTTGTCAGTTCATAATAAATTCTTCTTTCACTTCAATTTCCGTCTGGTTTCTTTGGAATATCGGCTTTAAAACTTCTACATACTGTAATATGTACATCAATAATAATTTCTTACACGTGAACGTGTTATATCTACAGAAATCTATCTCAACGCTGCTTGCCGTCTTGACCATTATAAGTCTGAAACAAGCTTATCCGTTTTCAAATTTCGGCCTCTTCAAAAACATACATTGCAGGAAGAATTCTTGGACTTTATGCAACTTATTCCGATAAACAAGTGGATAGAGGTAATAAACAAGTACAAGAACGCAGATAAAAAAAGTACAAGACGATATGCTGTACTTGTTCCATGTTGAATTCCATTCCATTCTGCGAGACATCAAAGCTCTTAAAGAATTTCAAGCACCAGTAGTATACGGAAAAAGTTGAATTCGCGCTATCCAAACGTTACACAAGGCTATTGGAGGATTATGTGCGGCCTAAAATAACACTTTTCAGGTTTTTAATTAAGACGCACAAGATTGGTGATGGAATGAAAGAAATGCTTAAGAATTTTTATAATATATTACTTATTAACAGGATTGACGATTTTTACAAGAGAAGTTGCAGAATTCCAAAATCTTTGTCAATTTCATCGGAAAATTAAAATCTCCAGAAAATGCAGAAATTAATCGATAATTTATATGCAAATCAAATTTACAAAAATTTTATCACGATAACCAAAGAAGAGATTGAATTTCAAAAACTGACAAAACTTTGGGCTAGAATATTAAGTTCCCATGTTAAAATTAGTACAATGACATACAATGGCATAGAACAGAAAAATATTATAATACATGCGTACTTTAAACATGTATTTTTCTATTTTTTTAATGTCATATGTAATAATAAAATCACGGAATTCATGAATTAAACTATTATTTTCTTAAAAATTTCAAATAATTTTATTGCTTTATAAATTATTTATAAAATTGAATTAAACCATTTAAGTAAATAACATAAATATACATTTAGAGAAACGCCAAATCAAGATTAGAATTTGCTATTTAATAATATATACCAGGTGTGTCGGTAATTCTTTTCCGGTTTTTTCGCTAAAGAAAACACGTTACT
>QKQZ01051539.1:0-41680 GCA_003595255.1 Solenopsis fugax
TATATATATATATATATATACGTGACCAGATTTCAGTAAAGAAAAAGAATTTTTAGTTAATGGACGAATATCTTTATCTGGAAGATAGCTATTGGTGCGAAGAAATATCAGACATAAAAAAACAATAGTTACTGATTGTATTGATTGTAAGGCAACTTAAAAAGTCTCAAATGTACATAAAGTAAAAACTTAAATATGATTTGAAATTATTTGACTGGAAAAATTGGGAAAAGCGGAAGAACTCTGTGAGCTCCACGGGAGGATCATAATATATATAGATATATATTATATATTTTGATATATAATACTCCATCGGATACAATAATACATCTGGATCTGTATGGAACAAACAGTTAGACAATGCAACATTCGCATAACTGCAAGGTATACTAGCAATTTTTTTTATATCTCATATATATTTATATAATAATATATATTTTTCTCTCGTGTGTGCTTCCTGCGCGTTTCATGAAGACTTTCGGTTAGATAGGTCTTTCGATTTCTGCGAGAAAAGAAGGTACAGCTCGTTTTGTGCATTTTGTTCCGTACGAAATTTTTTTTTTTCATTTTTTTCAGTATTCTCCTTTTTTTTCGTTTTTTTTTTCCTTTCTTTTTTCGTTTCGAGCCCCGCCGCACGCGGGACGTATGTGTGTGCAGTTGTGTCGCGTCGCACATTTTGCTTCCTAGTAGCCCTTAAATCTTCGGGGTAAAGTGTAAAATACCCGGAATGTCCTTCGAGGACGCGAGCGGGCCGACAAATGTCTCCATTTACCCATACGTGACCGATCTCGACGTCTTGCCGATGGGAAACGTGGGAGGGAAGAGATACCGAAATTATTTCCGTAGAATCTCCGCGACGTCGATCTCTTACGCATTCTCACGGCGAGAGATAAATTATTCCTCGCCGAGAAAATACGAATTGTATCTACGTAATCCGGCTCCGATTCATCCGCGTTCATTTTATTTTCTCTTCCCTCCGACCCTCCCGGGTTACGCCGACGGATACTCTTCTGCCAAATTTTTTTTTTCCGTGCTTTATCGCCGAGAGCTATCGCCCGATTGCGCCAGTTTGATACTCGGGCGATCGATATTGTTTGCCACGAAATTCGACGCCCGACAGGAGTCCTCGAGTTACACCTCGGTGACGGGGAAAAGAATGAAAAGGGCGCACGGTGTGGTCCGCAATCTTTCTCGTGCGGCGACGGCTTTACACGGACTCTTAATATTCATTTCATGCAACATTTATCGCGGCACGATCGCGGTTCGCCAGGGTGGGAAAAGTCGCGGGTTCCGTGAACGACTTCGTGATATCCGCTGGTAAAAACCGAAATGCAAATCGAGAGGCAGGGTAAATGCACCACTAAATGACCGCTTAGGCATACCGCTTCGGCCAGATCTTATTTTTTTTTTTTCCTTTTCCCTCTGCGGAGGGAAAATAAAATTTTCGTCACGTGTGTTGGGGTAGGCTATCTTCCAAGTGATCCATCGCAAATATTTGAGGCTGCGTCGACATCGCGCGCGCGCGCGAATGTCACTTGTCACAATTTATAATGAAAGAAAGGAGAGATAAACCGACATCGCAAGGAAATGAGAACTGGCTCTAGTGAAGGATCATTTTGATCTATCGCACTCGGAGCCAAGGGAAGTGTGTGACAGCCCGCTGGATTAATAGCACAACGCGATGCCTCGATAAAATCAACATTCATTTTTTTAATGACTTTGTATCAATTATTAATTTGATGGCATGTTTTTTTTTGTACTATCCTCAATTATCCGTCGGCTCGCTAGACTTCGTAATAAAAAAATATTCCCGATAATTAGTGACAGTAAGTCTTTTCTGGGGAAAAAAAAAATATATAATTGCTTTACTTTAAAGGCTTGAAATAAACGTGTATTCAGCGAATATCTATTGATCAATTATTCAGTAGTGCACATACCCTATGATGAATTGAGGTGAAAAATTGGAGCGAAAGAAATTGCGCTGAGAAAGAAATTGCTCGGGACAAAAAAAAAATGACGACGCTCCCCCTTTGTACGTACAAATATCATATCATATAAATAAATTACATGTTGATACATTAAAAAATTTATCCACGCAAGTGGACTATATGTATGTACAGACGTAATCGTTAAATCGACTAACTTGTTGCATTAGTCGGTACACCTTGTTGACCTAAAATTTTCCCGGGGCAAGATAATTTCGTTCGCCCAAATAATTTCGTCTCTTTTTTCGTGTGGAGTTAACCACAAACGAAAGGTTTTACGAACCTCGGCGACGGAATAGGATGTCGCGAACCGCGGAAGCGCTAATTACCTTACCTAATTTGTCGATCGATTTTAGTCTCGGTGAGAGCAGGGGTGCGCCCACATCGCTCGTAGTGGCCACAGTCGTCGCGACTTTCGCTCGAAATCGCTATCCCGCGATGCCACGCACCCCCTCTCGTTTCGCGATTATTTTTTTTTTTCTTTATTCTCCGTTTTTTTTTTCGCTATTGAACACACGTACTCTTTCTCCCTGAGGCAACGTATTCTCGCCCGGCGTGTATTCCCGGTGCGAGCGGAGGAGCGACCGCGGTGGTAACGTGACATGATGGATCGCGTTCTCACGAAACCCTCTCTCGTATTTAAATACCTCGGCGATAGAATACTTCGGCGATAGCGTGTCCTCTTTGGGGGTACAAAACGTTAATGTCGCATCGAGATGAACGGTGATATAAATCTAAGATGAGAGTACGAAAGCTTCAGCGTTTAACGTGGATTCATGAAAGAGTGAGAGAGAGAGAGAGAGAGAGAGAGAGAGAGAGAGAGAGACTCTCTGTTAGAGACTTCTTGCGATAGCGTGTTTCAAACACGCTAAATATTAATGTCGCGCCGAAGTCGCGTGTGGGGCGAATGATAATTTAAGCCCGGAATGGAAATTGTGTGTGTACGTGTATTTGTCGTTTTGCGCTTGGCGTCGCTCGAAGTACGGTATCGCAAAAACTTCCTGTCTTCGTTGGAAAATCGATTTTCGCGACACGCTCGTTATTTATCGTCGTTTATCGTCCCCCAGGAAGTTTCTCTGCGCACGACAGTTAGTTTGATTATTCGTGGCACAGCGCAGTTAACGAAGTTAATGACTGATAGGGCGACCGGTAATGTGTGTGTGTGTGTGTGTGTACCGTCCTAAGAGGGAGCGGAAAATTGCTGGGATGCACCGTCGAGAGAAGAACGAAGATAAGTTTTAGCGTTTCAGTCTTCTTTCTCCCAAGCGATGCAACTCGCCTTTGTCTCGCCGCCATGCCGGCGTTGCTAATGATCACTCTCGATTAAGGATGTATCGAACATACAGTCTCCATAAAGTAAATAAAATTTGAAAATGTGTTTAATATTAACACTTCATATAAACTATATACATATAAAAGTTGTGTGAATAAGATATTTTTAATTAATAACATATTTTTATAGTTTATTTACTCTATTTGTTGTTAAAAATTAAATTATTTTTTTACAACATTAAGAAAAATCTCAATTTTTTGGTGTAAATACCTTAAGTATTCAAAACGATTTATACAAATTATTGTGATTGTCTGTTTAGTTATTTCGTAAATAAATAAATAAATTTTGTTTATTTTACAGTAGTAAAATTGATTTCTGCATCGCAATGAAACTTTACATAAATCATCTTGAATATTTAAAGTAATTAAATAAAAAAATTCAAATTTTTTCATTATTTCATTCTTAATTATATTTTCATTAAAACATGTGTCTATTTCTTATTAAAATAATTTTTAAGATAGAAAATCGCCGCCAAATTTTTTCTACTGCTTTCAAATGCAATATAAAACCATCTGTAATTTTTTCATAATTTTCTTAATGTTCTGAAAAATGTCCTATACATCCTTAAAAAAGAAAACGCGGACGAAATCTCAGACAAGTAGGACGCTATTCTTGGCCCTCCACCTCTTTTGCGCGAAACCAATACTTTCCGAATGGGCGTTCGCGAATAATCCTAAAATGACGAGCGTCTACTAGGTAACTCATCTTTAAATATCATGGGATCTCTTAAGCCGTATACGGAGTATGCCCTAATAATGAAAGATGCTATTCCGGTAGCAAACGCGGGGACGACGCGATGGCAGTTATTGGCGTGGGAATAGCGTACCGTAACGCGACTGCGTGTACAGCCATCATTAATTCTTTCCCACTCGAAAACTAGTACACATCTTTCTAAGTTTTTCTTTTAATCGCTTATGCAATTAGGATAAACGCGGTAAATTTGGTAAATGTAATTTGAGCGATGGTGGTTTTATTTTTCCACGATGATTACATTAGTTTACAAGGCTTTGTGCAAGAGCATACGAAAAGATAAAATAATTTCTAAGATAATTTTCGATGCTGAGTTCAAATCTGCGATTGAAATATTTCCATCAGTTCGATCTTTGAAACATAAGAAAAAGACATTTTTTTCCAGTATATACAGTAAATTTTTATTAAAATTAGAAAACAAATTATAGAAATCCTAAACGTTAAAATTTTTTTATAAGAAAAAGTAATGCAAATTTTAACGATTCTGTGATTATGCAACCACTTTTTCAATAATATATATTATTGGAAAGAAAAGTCAATATATATTGACCACAAACGTAACAGAAATAATTCGGATTAGTCTTAGATAATTTTCTTCTCTTCTGTTTATTATTTTACAGTGTAATGTCAGTCGAACAGTGTCACGCTATATTAAGAATTTGACCTGATAGAAACTTTTCTGGCGGCAGATTCGCGCGAACTGAACACCTCAAAACACGTTTAAAAAAAAAGTTGTTTCCTTTTCTTGCATTAATGTAAAATGTGTAAAGTAGTATTATTAAACGAGAGAAGTTTTCCGAGGATGCTTGAGATAAATAAAATATGACACACATGGTTCTAATGGATTCGCATCGCGTCCGTCACGCTTCCAAGGGATGTTACCTCACGTAAGTCACGTATCTTCCGTGGTCGTCCGCGGCCTTCTTTCAAGAGTACGTAACGAATTCGCCGGCTCCGAGAATAGAGAGAGAGACATGTGCGCGAATCGTCCTCAGAGAGAAATAGAGATAGATAAAGACGGCGAGGAAGATACAGAGACGGAGAGGCCTTCTGCCTCCCCGAGACCTCCTAGGAAATTGACATTTGCGCGAAGGGCCCATTACCCTAGAGACCACACTTTTTTATTCCACTGCCACTTATGATACGAGTAAAAATTTACACAAGTTTTCTCCGTTGACGATCGAAGGGTTCTGACCGCTCCCTCGCATCACTGTTTACAGAATCGAAATCGGGCGTGCCACTGAAAGGTGAGCCAACATCGAACGCACATTAAGGTGGTATTCTATCTTGTTGGGTCCGAAAAGAGAGCTGTTTTCAAGAATTTTTTTTTATAAAAGAGTATTAAAGAAATCAAGATGCAATTTTTGCAGAAATATTTATTGATTTTTGTAGATTAGGATGTTATTTTTTATTATCGTGCACCGGACGAACTTGAATCAGTATTAAAAATTGAAAATAGACAAAATGGCGACTTTTCACAAATTAAAATTAAAATATTTAAAGTAATGTTTGGAAAGAGCTGCCATTTTGTTAATTTTTCAATTTTTCATGTTGATTTTAGGAGAAGCGATATGTATGACTTCATATAAAATAAGAAAATTTTTTGTTTTTATGTTTCAGGCCAATCTTCCGCAGAAAGGATCTACAATCTTAGAATTTAACGTCTCCACGTTCATCTTTAACATCATCCACTGGATAATCTGCGATAATAAAAAATATACAATAAAAAATATAAATATATAATCTGCAAAAATCAATAAATATTTCTGTAAAAGTTGTATTAATTGCTTTATTATTTTTCTATAAAAAACTTTTCGAAACAAGTTTTCTCTCGGAAAAAGTAGAATATCCTCTTAATGAATAAAGCAACTTTGTTATTTTCCACTTTGCATTTTTGACTTCCGCCGCGCTAGAAATAAAAGGGAGCAAAGCGCGAAATATAAAGTGAAAGTTACGGAGCTCCTTTGTGACGCAGACATGAGCGGATGTTCATTTCGAATAAAATCTTTTAAAAGAAAGAGCAGAAAATTGCAAATCGAGAGACACTGCTTAATGTTAGTAACGATAAATGATGGAAATAAATATAATGGATCGTTATTGGTCGTTTAAATACGTTTTGAACAAGTTTAGGATGGAAGATTGATGGAATCACCGAAAGTTTATAAACGGCCATTCCCTCCGGTTAGACATTTAGATATCTAATTCAGCCGCGTTTGCCATGACAATCCTCGTGATCGATTGGAGGAGTATCAATAATTTCTGCGTGTCCCTCTCCACTTACACGCTATTTACGATCGCTGCGATCGATCTTGTCACGAACGCGAACGAGTAACGCAAGTTGCGCATGCTTTCATATTGATACGATGTTGTTTTATCATGAAACAGAGATAGTAAGATAATAGAACGTAAATGTCTTCATTTACATGCAATATGAAACATATCTCGCAGCAAACGTATATATATAAATAGCATAGAAGTCAAGTATCAAGATTTGTAATTTTTTTCAACAAGAGTATGATAAATCATTTGTATAACTAACGTACACAAATTTGTTTCAATAACAGCGATAAGCATGTTGAATTTTGTAATACAATTTCATTATTAGAGGAAAAATAAATATCGTTTTTATAAATAGTAAATGTAAACAGTATGTGGTTTGATTAATATAATTTGTTATTTATTCAATAATATAATAATCGCCATTATTTCCTATGATAATTATCCTCTTACTTACTAATATTTTAATTTCTTTCTCGAGGAAGCTAACCGATTTTGACACAAAACATGTGGATAAGGCGAATCGAACATTATTTGCTCTTTCTTTGTAAGAAGTGCTCTAATGATCGGAAAAAATATATGGTTCGATGAGACGAATACGGTGGATGAGAGAGTACTTTCCATCGTAATTCTCTAATTTTTTGTTGCATCTGTTACAACCATACTCGGTCGATCATTGTCACGTTACAGAATCAAAGCCGATTAGCTTCTTCGAGAGACAGGAATTAAAAAATTAATAAATAAGGAACAATCATAGAAAATGATGTATTATTTTGAATAAATATTACAAAATACTAACTTCACATTGTTTATAAAAACGACATTACTTTATCATTACATCCTCTAATAATTTCGACATTTAGAAAAATTAGAAAATAGAAAGAAAAAAATGTAGAAACAAGATTAAATTTGACAGATATCGTTATTTTGCAAGCTTCGAACAACTTTGCGAGAACTGAAAAATTGTGTGTCCAATTATGCGCAAAATACAAGCGCATTTTCTGACAAATATACTCGTTTAATCGGCTCTTTATTAACAGTCGTTTACTTAAATCAATAAGTTACATTAGTGCAGTATTGACGATCATCGATGACTGTCACAGCTTCTTACGAGTTAAATCAACAAAGCAGTATGAAAACGTCAAACGTCTTAGTTGATATTTCATTAAAACGTCAGTCGCCGCACACGTGGTGTATCAAAATCTAAGTGCATATTACATCGCGCAGAGAAAAAAAAAGGTTACCACAATGAGTTCCCTGATGCTTCCACAGACTTTTAACGACGTTTCAAGTTCACACGATGGACGGGCGCGACAAATTCTGCGAAATTAAACAAACGAATTTTCGTCGAGCGTAAGGACGCGTAAAGGCGAGGTGACGTCCTCGCGCCGTTTTTACGATTAAATTCGCGACCCCGTTTCGAGACAATGAACATTCGCATTCACGTGCACTCGGCCTCGCATTGCGGTAGCTGGTAGGGTATCCTGCGAGACTTATGTAATCCAAGGCCACCGCGAATAAAAGGCAGCAGTCGGCAGCGTCGATTGACTGGCCGCCGCCGTCGCCCGCCGCCGCGCTTGTATCAATTATCGAGCGCATATTGAAAGTCGGGAAACGCGTATGAAACCGATGAACCCAAACCTTCGTATTTGCGGCTTAAATGCGGATATAAAATACTGGCGTATCTTGCACCGGCAGACTACTGTCAAGCTAAATAAAGACCATTGCCAAACTAAAGGGGCGGATTATGCATTAAAAAATATAAATTATATCAATTTTATCATAATAAATTATTAATTTTAATCATTTTAATCGTTTATTGTATTAAGAGATCACGTATCTTCTCGACGCTGAAAAATGATTGATTTTTGAGAATGTCTTTTGAAAATTAACAAAAAAATTTGATATCTACAAAAAAGGACAATTTAATTGATTATTAGGTATGATGTATAAAAAAATTATTTTTGAAAATGATTTTAACGTATTAAAATGAACTTTTATTGAAGCTGATCTTGGGCTATCCGGCAAAACACCCCTCCAGTATTTGCACTCTAAAACTATGGGCAAATGGTGCGATTTTTCTTGCTAGATCGCATGCGATCTAGTATATTACTAGAAATCCTGTGTGCTGTGTGGTGCAATTCTAGTAATTAACTAGATCGCATGCGATCTAGCAAGAAAAATCGCACCATGTGTCCCTAGCTTAATACTCTGTAAAACAAGAAAAATGATTATGATGTTGTCATTAAGACTTATAACGAGCCGGAATTTAAAAAACAAATTGAAAAAAAAATTGAAAAATTATAGCATTATAAAGAAAAAATTCAATTTTTTCGGCAAATTTTGCCACCTTTTAATGTTTATAAAAATTGTTATAATTAAAAATTTTTTTAAATGGTTTGTTAAGTCTTAGAGAATTGCATTTTACACAAGTGAAAACTTGTTTTATCAAAAATTTTGAAAAGATTGAAAATTGTTAAAATTATCGCGCAAAGACTTGGAGAGGTGGGCCCGAGAGCAGTCCTAGTAAAAATCAATTTAAACAAGTTAAAATAGTTTTAAAAAATTATTTTTTTACATATTAATAATTAATAAAACATGTCCTCTTTTCGTAAATATTATATCAAATTTATTATCCTTTAAAAAAATGTTCAAAAATCAATAATTTTTCGGTATCAAGTAGGTATCTAACTCCTTAATCAATTTAAGGCCCTCGCCAAGAGAGTTACACGATCTCTCCGCAGAAGATAAATATCGCGGTATCACATCAAACCAGCGAAGTTCGCACGGATTACCTCAGTGCAATCCGAAACTCGAGCGATGCTATTTCACAAATGACGGTAATTTGCGCAATGTATAGATTACAACTACCAACATCGAACGACGACCAATTTGAAAAAGGGAGAAACTTCTCGGTGAGATAATCGAATTGAGATCGAATCACTGAACGCGAAGTACGGGGCCGTTTACAAACATTGGTTGGCGTTAAATGGCACGGACTTGAGCGATTTTTTTTTTCAATCGAGTGCGAATATCGATCTGCCACTACGCGCAACGATGCAAATTTTTTTGTCGATTCATTGAATTTTATGGGATTTATGCTACCGCGAGAGAGAGAGAGAGAGAGAGAGAGAGAGAGAGAGAGAGAGAGCTGAGAATTTTTCACCTCGTGAGTTACGATACCCTCAAAAGCCAAAGTACTTTACATTCCGCGCGAATAAAAGCGGCTTAATGCTATTAGTAGAATGAATAATCGTTATCCGTAAAAGGCCTTTGGCGTGAAAAACGCGTAAAAAGAGAACTGAACGGAGAAACATCTTTTCTTTCGCGCTTAACATCGTAAACTCGCAATTAATTGTGTGTATGGGAACGCGCTTGACGAAAGAATCGCCGTTATCTGTACGCATTAGGTGGTTTTATGGCGCTCATGAGAAGTTAATGAAAGCTCGCGCGACGTAATAGACCCTTAAAACGTTGGACGTCGTGTGCGGCGAGCATTAGCGGCCGGTCGAACCTTATTTTGTTGGTAATGGTGTCGTAATAAGAACTTTCATTTCGGCCTATTCCGACCTCACGGCGAGCAGAAGGCTATCATATAGTTGACCAAAGTTACGTTTTAGTAATCCTCTTAAGATCGGACTCTCGTGGATGAGAAACGCGCTCTCCCACCTCCCTCCTTCTAATTCTGTGTCTGATCAATAACGACGTGTGTCACTTTACGTTTTGCTCCTGTTAAACCGTATTAAAACTAGAGGAAGCCTATCTCGTCGACGAAGGGAAATAAATAGCGGACGATGATGGGTAGAAGATGAGTAGAAATGACAGAAAAATAAATAAATGTTTGCTTGTACACGATAAATAAAATTAGATACACGAATTCGCAAACTCTTTGAGATCTATTTTCATCCGAAGATATTCGTTTGTACTCGTTTAAAGAGCATCCAGTGGTATGCTAGCGCTTTTCTCCCCTCAAACATGCTACAACACATTTATAACGAATTGCGTTTCATTCGAAAGGCAATGCGAGATGAAACATAAACTTCCAGTGAAACAACAAATAAATAATAATAACAGAACGAGTTGAAGTATCTTCCTCTGATAACGTGGCGCAAATTTGATAAATTCACAAAAGCACGTATTCCATTCCCGGAACGTGTTCGTTTTGTCTCGGAATCTGCCCATTCGCGGACAATGTTTGCATGCGAAAAAAACATATGTACAATTCATAGAACTCGAGGCAAATCTCTCTGCTGAAAGCCAATTTTATCCACTGTTTTGGCACCGTTCGTAAAAAGTCGGTCGATCACCCGGTAGATTCCAGATAAACTTCGAATTACAGCGGTTAACGGGTTGGTTTCACCGCCGTTGATACGCTTTAATCTCAGTTTAACCTTCGCCCCTTTCCTGGTATTGGCGAGAAGGGGGCGAAGAATCAGTTAAACTTACATTAAGATTGACGTTAGCGAAATTACATATGGACCTTCTGAAAAAATGTAATTTTTTATGTTATAAATGCAAAAAAAAAATAATTATTTTAAATCATTCGTCACGCTTTCATTTTCAAATAGATATACGAATAGATGTATAGATGTTTAGAAAAAAGATCGAAAACTTCGGACGTATTCAAACGTCTCCATACGTTTCTTGGGCCTTCGTGTCGTTTAGACTTGCTTTTATCTATGTAATTGCAAATTCGATCAACAGGGACCGTAAATCGAACTGATAAAAAAGAAAGAACCCTTCGACCATCGGGAGAGCCGCGCGGCTCTTTCGCTTCGCGTTGCGGCGCGATTTTCGAGATCCCGAGGGACTGACTCGGGACTCGTGTTCTTAATATCCGGAGACGTTTAATGGCGAGACCCGCTCGAGGGGGAAAAAGATCTCAGGCCGGCGAGGGCGAGACGGCGTAAGAACGCCACGCGCTCGCATTTCGCGTTTCTCGGGGATCCGCGGAGAAACGCAGCCGCGACGACGCGTGTTGGCGTCGCGCGAACCAACGCGAGGACGACGATTGTCCCCGTCGTCGTCTTCTCAAGAATCGGCAACGGCTGGCTTTCTGCCGTCGTTCCAGGCGTCGGGGGAACCGAGCCAACCTGGGGGGGCGGTCAACATCTCGCAGGATCGAGGGCGATCGCGTGCGTGCCGGATCCTCGGGACTAGGACGACTAGGACTTGGCCTTGTCACTCTGCGCCTTGTCGAAGCCGTCGATCAGCGTCTCGATGATGAACTTGATCGTCAGCTTGTAGATGTTCTCCACATTTTCCGAGTATCGGTCCTCCAGCGTGCGTTCCACCGCATCCAGAAACGGTTTCTCGATTTTCTGGAAGCAGACCGTTCGATCATGTATGAGAGAATTTTAATCGAAACTTTGCTGGTACACATTTAAAACAATGGTTATTCGATAAAAAAAAGTATCGTTTTTTGGGAGACTTCGGTCTGTATTATAAATTTTGTTGTGATTCAATTAACCTTTTCAAGACCGGGTTATTTTAAAACAAAATTTTATTTCGAAACTTCTAGAAAATAACAATACAGTACAAGTTTGTTTTTGTGTGATAAAATTGAAAACACTATACAGAGCTCGACTATACAGAGCTTGAATGTAGAGCTTACACTCTACATTCAAATCTAGATCTTTTGTTCGCAATTTTTGTAGTACAAACAATACATCTTTTTTGTTCTGTTAGATGATTTTTATCTTTTTCAATGTAAGAAGAAAAGTGTCTAATTGTCAGATGTAAAGGATTAGATAATCGAGGTCGATTACAGATTTACGCTTTGAATAATATTTCTCAATGATACTTTCAATTAATTGTAATTTGAAATAATGGGGAAAACGATACATTTAGAAGATTTCTCATTTTGAGTAAAACACAAGCATTGAAAACGAAAAATTTTTAGAATTTTATTAAATGACTATATAAGCGAACAATCCTAAAGAGTCAAAAATTGTAAAGTATGGAAATGGATGATGATCTACATCAAAATGTAGAGCCCAAAATCCTGGATTAGAATGGTATTTCATTCATTAAAAAATATTAATCCGTTCTCGAGAGATTCGAGTTATTATACATAGTATGCCGGTGTAAGTAAACCGATTAAAATCGAAAAAAATTTTAGTATATTATTATTCTTAATTATATTATTTTAAATTTTAAAAAAGATTCAATAGTCATTCAGTGATTATTTTTGGCGTAATGCTATAAAGCGGAATTGCTATTTGTAATATTTTTCTAAAAGGGCTGAAAAAAGTTGCTTTGCGAACTGATTCTACATAATATTTTTATATTATAGAACTGTAGAATCCTCTTTCTTTTTTTTGTGCGTAGACTTGATCTGTCTTTGAAGAGAAAAATCTAGAAAAATGCTGCGCTTGTTTGCTTCAAATTTATTTTATTGATGAAACTGAAGTTGCAGTCATTCATGAAAGAAGATAATATCGATACGACGATTTAAGCGTCGATCCATTTCCAGCGGTATGGTCGCCAACAATGCGAGAAGTGACGATTGAATCGACGATTGTGTTGCGATCGTCATATCCACGGCTCACAATGGACCTCGTAGGATTGTCCGACAGGATTTATCAATCCTATATATACAGTGACTAAGTCCACGAGACTTAGATGGCAAGGGAAGGAATCGGATTGAATCGAATTTGATTTCGTGCCAAGAGATTGAAACCGTGAACAAGCGTTTCACACTTTGAATAAATGCGATGTTCTGTAATGTAAACCTTCAACCCTTTTGCGCAGACAACTTCACTTTTATTTCTCTATCCGAAAGACATAAAAAAATTCAGAATTACGCAATTACTAAAGACTGGATTTTAAGAAGAATTAAATAAGGAAATCGAGTTGTTCTCGATCGAGATTAAATCCGGAACATGATTCTTGAATGAAATAAATATATTACAAAAGTCTCATTATAATTAATGGTTGAAGCAGAGAATTATACTGCGTTTTAAAAATGTAATATTGCTTTTTCATTTTACTTCAGTAAAATATCTTCTATCTCCATTTTCAACTACATTTTTAAGTATTCTTGGGCTTGCCTTTTTCTACATAATTCCTTTATTCCTTTTCTTCGGCGAGAAGATAAAGCGACGCGGAAAGAGCTCCCAGCACACGGCTTCCTTCTCACGTGCACAAAGAAAATTCCGTTTCGATCGTCGGGAAAGTAATAAAAAAACTCGCATGCATATGCGAATCGGAAAACGTTATTACTTTTGCGTACCCCCGCATTGAGGCGCTCTTCTTTTCGACGCTCATCGCGTGAATTATTGCTTTTCATCACCGTTGCATTTTTTCGTCAATATATACGTTGTTGAAATAACATTTTTACTGCAAGTTGAAATTATTGTGTGTACACTGAGAAATAAAGTTATTAACTTATCTGAATTTTTCAGCTTGATTAAATTTAGCCAAGTTAACTTTTTTTCCTCAGTATAACATTATCCTTCCGCAAGAGCATAAAGAATGCCATTTTTCTAGAGGAAGATTAAGTTGCACTCAGAGAAAAAGATATATAGTTGTGGCAACTATACAAGCGACGACTGTACAAATTTTAGACATTTAGAATTAATGTATTACATATGTAGTTGAATAAATTATTTTAAAGTTATGTAGATTGATGCAATGACATAGCCGACAAAATTTTAAGTCTAAAATTGCAAAAATCATCCAAAAACTTGTCAGTCCTCAGGAAATTAAATATATATTCTACATATCAAAACTTGTATAATTGTTACTTTTACAATCTATTGCCATCATTATTTTCTTTCCTGAGAGTTGGTAAGCGTTTATATTTACGAATTTACAGATGTATGAAAAAAAAATGTATAGGATGAACAAAATTGATGTATGCCTTCGTTCAAACAAATATCAAATCTATTGAGAAAACATGCATCAATGCAATGAAACGCCAATTGATTCAATGTTTACGGTTATATTAATGCAATCGTATTATATGAGAAAATGCATTCTTCTATTAAAATGTAATTAATTCAATAAATTCGACATTTGTTTGTACATGAGCAGCTATCAAATTCATTCAACCGAGTAGAATGATTAACTGTACAATATTCGATTATATATAGGCAGCCAAACGTCGGAATTTCGTCCGATTTTCCTCATTTCGATCATGGCAAAAATGCGATTTCGTGCCGTTTAATTATTTATTTCGTAGTGTACCTTTTTATGTTCACGATACAACCTCTGGCGTCAGAAGCGTTATTACATCGACATTTTATGTTCTGCCTATTTCTGAGTAACAGTATCGTAAATAAAGTTATGGAATATTTACAAGTCTTATAAGCAACGACTTTCCTTCTAGCAAACGTCTCCGTAGTTTGCACGAATCAAAAATCGAAGCCATGCATTATTCTGAATTTTTCTATCGAATTGGCATTCATGTATTTTTACCAAGATATTTTCGACGAAAAAATTTGTACCTCGCATCGGTCTATTAAAGAAATGTTATTTGCGATAAGAAATATTCGTGCGGCAGAAATGTGGCTTTTTGCAAAAAAGACGAGAATACCGCAAAATAAGATTTTAGTTAATTTACGTTAATCTCTCGTGATAATTTTTATATTTATTTTACCAGCTGCTCCCGAGTCGCTAAACGTAAAGATAATTAAAGAAGAATTTCTTCTTAGATATCATGTAGGGCCGCAACGTGGCAAACAAATGGCGGACACCAGCTGTGCAGCGGATTATGAAGGACCACGAGGGAACAAAATACCGACGTGTTCTAGCGTTGCTACGGAATAAAGTCTCAACATTTGTTATTCAATCTCTCTCGCTGCGAATTCTTCTTCTTCTTTGCAAAGAGTTAGCATAAATTTCGTAAAAAAAAAAAAATGTAAATGTGCGTACAATATAAAATTTTGAACGAGAAATCGTATAAAGTAAATAATAAAATCGAATCTTTAATTAACAGTACGAGCTCATAACAAACCTATGTCCATTCTGAGGTCTAATGTATACACTAAGATTATATGTTTGCTAAGAAAACTGATATACATTTTAATTAAAAATGGAATAAAAATCAAAAATTATCAATTTCTAATTTAACGGACTGCGATATAAATAAAAAATATGTAAAGAAAGATTGTAAAATTACTCATCCGACTATGAGAGTGCGGTAATTAAACGTGTGACTCGTTAAGAGTTAAACGCCCATGTACATTACGTGGTTTGCAACGAAAGTTTGTCCCACATCTACGTTGAGCGTCGTTATACTTTAATTGTGCATAAATCTCTCGCTCGGAGACAGGTTCTGAAATAGTTCATAGTGTCTCCCAAAAGTTTCCACTTTAGTCTCTTTGATTTCCATGTTGCGAGAGATAAGCGCGGCACAAAGAGAAAATGTTCGCCAAGAGATGGGAGACGTACCTCCGACAAGTGAGGAATTTTCGCGCGCTTTCCGCAGGTATTCTAAGATAGACTACTGATGTTCTAACGTGTAAGGTAAGTTTAACCACCAAATTGCTTACGCAAAAAAAATATATATTTTTTAAAGTCATAAATATATCTAATAATAAGTATTCTGAGTTTTTATAATCTAATTGTAAGTAGATTATATTACCGAAAAATTATTTAATTATTGGAAGTATACAATTGATTATATCTTTCAATATTTCCAATACGTTCGCGCTCAATCATTTTAAATATTCTTGTTAAGTGAACATATCTTAAAGTACAAGAAAATAAATAATTATCTTGTTATATCATTATCATTATTATACCATTATTATTATCAATATTATCTACCTATTTTTCTTAATCCATGAATGTATATTTTCTTATTAAGGTACTTTACATATATATATTAAAGCTAATCTTGTAGTTAGGTACATTGTCCTATTTTTTCCCATAATTGTATTACAATTGTCTTATTTTCTCCCTTAGGCAATAGTTCAATAACTAAGATATGTCTACCGCATGTTTATGGCAAGGTGCATGTGGGTGATTTGCGTTTCCTTTTAAAACTCACCCAGAAGTATTGCCGGTTGAAGCCGGGGATCTTCGTATGAGAAGCCCCGACCTCATGAAGGTACGTGAGGAACGCATCCATGTCATCCAGGCTCTTGATACCTTCGTCGAGAGTGGACATGACCGTTTTCGCATGCTCGGCCAGTTCCATGCTCGTAGACTGCTGCTCTTTTGTCTTTTGATCCCGAAATCTCGTGAACATATTTAGCAGTTCCGCGTTTTCTTCAAATAACCTGAAATCACACAGTATACAGTATCGTTAGAGGAGTTGTAAAAGCACCATAATAATTGTTCACATCAACATTAAGTGTCATATGATCATTAAGAGTCAATATCTGCAAATTTAATGTACTTTGCTTTTTGTATATGAAAGATTTATAAAATTTTATTAATTTACATAAACAATAAGAGAAAAAAATATATATTCAATTATGTATGAAATAATTCAATTTTTTCATACAACAATTATTCTAACACAACATGTTACGTTAGAGACACAAGTTTCTAGAAGAGAAGAAATTTAAACTTTAAGTGTATTTAGAAAAAATAATTAGTAAATGTTGCAATTTAATGGCTTAAAATACTCAGTCATTAAAGGTAGCTAATTTTTTGGAAAAACAGATTGAAGAAGTGAAGAATTTTTAATAAAAAATTCAAAAAGTACGACAAGAAGCAAAGAAGTAAAGCTATGTAATTTAAAAAATATTTTTAATAAGCACGAGTTTCCTCAGTGTCCTCAGTTTCGATAAGAACTGTAAATTTCAAATTTAATTTTTCCATGGTCCAAAATAAATTTTTCTCTCCGTCTCAAATGCTCTAAATGTATGGCAAATTCCGAGATGTTTTACACACCCACACACGTACAATTTTCATATAAAAATTTATCCTCGAATTTCTGCAAGTCAGATATTCCACACAATACTTTCTCTTTCGATACCTTCGATTTTTCGAAGAACGACTGTAAGAACAAGACTGGGTGACATATCTTGAATTCTAAGCTCACGCTATCTAACGTCGGCGGCGTATATCTACCTGCAGAAGAGGAATCGATCTCAAGAAAAAGATGCGCTATTTGTTTCAATCTTAACTCGTTCGCGTCTGTTTGATTTCTTCGGGACATTTGTATTTCCCTCACCCGAGTAGAAATAAATCTAATCGTTCTGATTCAGAGCTCCATGGCTAGCTAATACTGATTAGTTCAAGTTTTCTAATTCATTACTGATCATTAGTTACTGGCTGCACATTCATTATCAGTTTTTGTAAATTTTTATATAAAAATTATGCGTGTGTGGGTGCGTAAAACAGCTCGGGATTTGCCATACATTGATGTAACTGTTGTCTAGTCACTACACAGAAAAAATGATGGCAAATCGCGCTAATTTTTCAAAAATATATAATCCAGCTACACCCAGAGAAAAGTTATGTTTAAATTTATGAAATAGTCTCTTTAACTTGTTTTTTTGTTAAGTTGAAGAAAATACCTTTAAGGAAAACAAAAATTTAATTAATTTCAAGAAATGATGTTATTGGCCTTTTTTAAAGTAAATAAATTATTTTTTAAAGTAAATAATTTATTATATTAGCTATGTAAGACACTTTTCTATCTCGTAATTGAATGGACATAAGATTCAATTTCTAGTAGGGCATTTTCATGATATATGACACTTAATGCATATAAAATATATGACAATAATGCATATAACAATGTGTCGATTTCATTTAATGCTGAAGAAGCTCAAAATAATCCTACCGTTTGTCAAAATCTGCTGAAGTGTTAAGCTGATAACAATGTGTGTAGTACGCGCGCGAGCCAATGGAAATTTATTGAAAAAAATTTCGTTGCAATCTTCACGCGTACAGTTTCCTCTTTCTCTTTCGCGTGCACAGCTCTTTCGACCGCACAAAAATTTGGTTAACTTTTTTCTCTTCGAGTTTTGTACTCGTTGAGGTAACGAGTTCACGTGGGCCTTGTTATAGCTCGACAAAAATATTTTCGTTCCGCGGATGGCAGGTTGCTCTCAGCCATTCATGAAATACCTCTTTGTACAACGAGGCATTCCAATTTCGTGCTTGTCTATCTCGGGGAAAACTGTACGTGCAAGGGAGAAAATATAAACCGCGTTATTTTATCTTTGATGGTTCCGACAGCTAATAAGTGCGCGTCGCAATCTAACGCACGTGAAGCTACGACTACAAAATATAATACGTTCGTACTTTTATATACGCTTTTATATTCTACGAACAACAGACTAACCAAATAACAAAATAATAAAATATTTTTTCATGGTAACATTTCTCATGATATATCTGCTTACATATTATCTCTATACTTGGCAAATTTTTCCTAGATTTGTAGAAATCGCAGAACGTAAATAATAATAAAATAATATATATGTCGTAGGCAAATAGCTATTTTAGGAAAATAGTATCTGATTAGGCAAATGCTATCTGCCTGGTCAAATAGCTTAGAATTAAAAACACAAAAATTATATAATTTTTGTGTTTTTAAAGCAGGCATTTTGTGTTTTTAATTCTAAGCTATTTGACCAGGCAGTCAGGCAGATAGTATTTGCCTGATGTCAGATACTATTTTCCTAAAATAGCTATTTGCCTACGACATATATACTGCCAAATATACAATTTCATGACACAAATTAGATGTAAAGAGCAATTCATTTTTTACTTCGTCTAAAAAAAATACAAAAATACCAAAAGATCAGCGTATTTTTGGAGCTTAATATTATCTTCAGCGACTCTCGGAAAAAAGTCGCATAAAAAAAATGAGATCTTCGATATATAAATTGATCTAAGTCAAGATTATCAAGATTATTCTAAGCGCGTATTTCTCTTTCGCGTCCGTATAAATTATCTTTCCTCAAGGAACATGACATTTCGCATGATATTTGTCCGTCGTGATTTTTCACGGTGTGCAAAACTCGTTACACTACCGGCTGTATACGGCGCTGAATTTTATTTTATCTCGCTGGATAAATGTCCGCGAAGAAGTGAAAACGGGCGGGCGAGGCGTACAATTTTGAAAATTCCGTATAAATTTAAGTACATACGAAAAATCCTTTTTTCGTGGGGATCGTTTACGAATAAGTAAGTAACGTAAATAATGCATCTTCGCCTCTGCACTTTGGGAGCAAATTTAAATGAAGAACGTGGGTACGCAGAGATACATGGCTTTATTTTTTATTTATGTTAATTTAAGCTTTAAGTACATCTCATCAGTGTGCATAGTAATTAATAGACAAAAATTCTCGAGAAAGTTGTATCTTTGAAACGGGATGGGACATCTTGTCTTCACTTGTAAACATTTTATTTATATTGCAGTTACTATTCGCAATTATTATTGCAATATTAATTTTTCTAATGTGTAATTATTGTTAAAATATATAGTGCTAAAATTTTTATTCTTATTTATATTATTTACATTAGTAATTTTATTCATAAGTCATTAAAAAAATTTCAGACGAGAGATTTTCCAATTATTATACATATTTGAAAATTATCAATGTATCTTTCTCTCCCTCAATAAAGCGACATATGTCGTATAATAATTGTGCACATATGACAATTGAATCATCTGTAATATATGTAATCGAATTTCGCCCTTATCGCGATTCGTTATCGTTGCCTATGTCTCGCGCTTCATAAATCTCTGTGGATTAATTAGTTACGATTAAATATAGAAATCCCAGATGATCGCACATGTTTAATATATTTTATCGAGCCGTCAGTTTCTGACGTGCCAGACTGATGTTACATTTGTACACAGTAAGAATAATTTTATTGTAGCATCTGTGTGTGAAAATTTAACTAGACACAAATCAGAAAATAATATTATGTTGGGCCATCAAAATAATTACGTCCAAGCATAATGTTGCTACAAACAGTTTGGACATTTTAGCAATCAAGTTAAACGTCCGATATAATTTTTTAAACGGTTCAACACGATTATTTCAGATCAGTATTCAGCAAAATTGTTCTTTCCATGTACGACAAACGTTGTTAATTTTTCAAGCGTGTTCATTGGCTGTAGAATACATAAGTTTTTCTCTAGACATTTTCTATTATGTAGCTAGACTTAAAAAATTTGTTGTACGATAAATATAAAAGTATAGGATATACATTAAGGTATACGTACACTGAAGGAAAAAATTACTAAAATTTTAATAAATATTTATTCAAATAATATTAATGAAATATTTACTAAAAGTAAGTATATATTTATTTAGTGCAGGAACTACTAATTTATTTCATTTTTTCATAAATATTTACGTATTGTAAGTAAATATTTCATTAATACTATTCGAATAAATATTTATAAAAATTTAGGAATTTTTTTCTTATTAATTGTCAATGTACATATATTTAAACAATAACAATCAACTCAAGTAAATCTCGATCGAAATCCGATCAATTTGAGTTGGATTTCTTTCGTTTATCTCCACTTTCGAAGCAGAAAGTATTGCAATCAAACGGTATCTTTGAGCTTCAGTGAAAACGGACTGCTCGTGCTTTAAACGACGCGTAAAAACACGCGATTTCAAGCCGAAGACGAGGGTTAAAGAGCGCGTAAACGTAAATTTGCATGTAAGTTACCGCGATGCAAATGGGATCGACATGACCGAAGGGGCCCATGGACGGCCGACGAAGTATTGACCGGGCACGGTAAAATATATTTTTAAATACGACTCTTCGATGGGCAATAAATGATATGGCGGCATTCGCTCGGTAAGTTCGGCGGGTTCTTATCGTCTGGGAACGGATTGAAAAGTTTCGTATCGGAAATCCATATTCTGCTCTCCATGGAAGATGCTTAAAAGCGACGAGAAACAACGATACTGCTGTCGATTCGGCGTGCGCGCGACGTCAGCTTTTCCACCGTGCTGCTCTCATAATCCGATAAAAAAAGCAACCCTAATGGTCGATACGGCGAGTAATTATCAACATTGCATCGAACATTGATGCCGATGCCTCGTTGCAACCGTCTCGAGTTTCACAACGGCGTGCAATCATGTATTTAAAAAAAAAATTTTTTTTCTAATTTAAAAGACAAAAAATAGACAAATATGACAAATCAAGTGTTATATAAATATCACATGCTTTTTAATACTGAAGATAGGTATGCGAGATAAGATAAAAGAAATATGAGAGATCGTGAGATGACGTGCTATTTCAATCGATTCTCGTCGAGGGTCGAATGCAGTAAATTAATTTGACTTGAGTCCCCTCCAAGGAAACCTCTCCAAAGGACGTAACGAACGCGTCCGGATATTAACACGTTTGAGCAGAGCGCGATGAAATTAATGCCTTGTATTTCCATTAAGGTAAACCCGCGATGAAATCTAGCCGCGAGCAACAACGCGTTCAACCGTTTTCTAATTACGCCGAGGAAAATCGGGTTTTAAGATCATTATGATGATTATATAATAATAAGTCGCATCCAACTTAAGCTCTTTGAGAAAAAGCACAGAATACGGAACGCAGAGTGTTCGCTGGTATTAAAGATATAGATGACGTTTACATTTATATGATGGGTTTTATTGAAATCGCAATGATCGTAATTTCATATTTTGTCGTTAAATTATATTGCATGTGATTACATTAAACCTGTCTAATATATCAAATCGTGACGTAAATTCGTGACATAAACTCGAGTATAAAATGTTGTACACGCATAATTATCGATTCTAATTACTCCGAGTGATATTATTGATAAATAAATATTTATTATTATATTACTTCTGATATAATGAAAAATAAAACATAACTTTTGGTTTAATATATTACTGATATTATATGGATGATGGAATGCATAAGTAAAGATGATCAAATATCAAATGCATTAAACAAATATAATATTAGCGGTTTCGATTATTGAACTGTATTATTTTATTAAAGGATGCGCATTCATTAATTCTGTGATTCGACAAAATAACGTACGTATATTTTGCTCGTGCACATTTATAAAATTTAACCCTTCATTACTCGCATAGAGTGCCCAGGACACTCCGGCCTAATAAATTTGCTACATTTACAGACTAAAACTGCTTTATTACTATATTTAGCGTAAATTGTTTCATAATTAAAAAATAATATTTTGCATTTATCTTAATTTAAAGAAGGTACAAAATATTATTAATTTTTATTTAGTTGTAAAAATCACACACACATCAAAGAAAATAATGAAAATTAGGCTATAATGTTGAGGTGTCAGAAACACCTCTCGTGAGTAATTACTTTTAAAAAAATCACGCGAGTAATGTACACTTGCGAGTTAACTGCACACTTATTAGAATTGTTTGATGCATCAGTAGAAACATGAATAGTTGAATAAAACATTTTATAAAGAATCGGTGAGCGAGAATTAAATATTTCGATTATATCGTTAATAAATGAAAAAATGTTGACATATTTTTAATTTCGTAAACAAAAATGTAACGTCATTCTTTTATCTCTATCTCGTGGAGTATTATTTATAAAATGCTAGCAATAATTATTATATTTCATTTTTTATTCAATTATTATCGGCATAAAAAATAAAATGGTAAAATTTTTAAGGTAATTATTCGAATACTGATTTAAAATAAAAGAGATGTGTCTTTTTTCCAACCTGTCTCGCGTGAAAGCCTTTGATAAATAAATTGAAACTTTAATAGCATGCTTTTCTTCGTGCTATTTTGTGTATTTTTTGGTTTACGTATTTGTACCATGAATAGTGTTTCGTATATAGCGAAAGTAATTTTTTCTTTTAGCGACTGACAACAATTTCTGTTTTAGCTTGCCACATTTTTTTGTGAAAAATTTAGATGTATTCTTTTTGTATACTTTTTTCCTTAATGTTGTACAGTGTTTGTGTATAAACGCAATTATCTATGAAAAAATAAAAAGGGAGAGGAAGAGAGAAAAATGTATATCGCAAGTTTAATTATTTAACCAAAAAAATGATTCAAAATGTGAATTTCGTTTAGAGCATGATGTATCATAAAGAAATCATTTCCTCCTCCAACGATTTCACTCATCGCAAGCTATTAATATGCGCAACCTGCCACTTGGCCGTTGCTAGCTCGGCGTATATGATCCATTCTCTTTAAGAGTGCTACGTGTTCCAGTTTCTCTGACGACTACCCCAAAAGAATCGGTGAAACGTGCCTAACCTTCTCTTTTTCCAAAAGATCCTCCACTACAACGACGGGAACGAACCGAATATTCATTCCGTCCGCATGCATAATTCAAATCCCATCATTTATATGTTAACATATTTACCAGCTTCATAATAATATTCAGATTGTGCTAGGTAAATCGGGTCACAAGATGTGTGATTTTGCAGAAGGGAAAAATTTCGCTTTTAATCGTTTACATCGAAAGAATTCTTTTTTAATTGAATAATAAATTATTTCAATATGTTGAAATATCTTTTTATTTACTTTTATAACTATTAATAAAAGTAATTAAGATAAATTAAAAATCATTTATTTTATATTTATTCGAAATTCTCTCTTCGGTTCCTCATAAAAAAATGTTGGTTACGTTAAGATTTTTGTTAAAAAATTAAAGCAAATAGCATTAAAATTTTTATTAATAACATTAAAGACTTAACAAGTTTTCAAATATTCAGATAACTACTATTTAAATAAAGAATAAAGATTAAAGCAGATGTTTAATGCAAAGAATTATGTTAAATATGCATCAACTACGCTACATTTCTGCGTTGAATTAATTCGCGTTATGTATTCAGGCAAAAGTAATCCTTAACTTGGTAGCGTGATGATCATGGCCCGTATATAAATATTTAAGAGCGGTCTACCTGCGCATTGTATTACTATTATCTTGTTGCGTGACACTTAACTACTAAAAGCAACGACATTTTCTGCGATATGATTTTTTTTTGCATGTTATATATTAAAACACAAAGCTACCTTTATTCGCGAAAGCCGTTTATTTTTACATGAGCATCAAAGTTACTTTTGAATACATTCAGCGCATGTAGTTGCTTTATTTATTTATTAACTCTTCAGTGGCTAAGTGAAGTATTTTTAATACCCTGTGTCAGGCAATTGTTTTCTGTTTTACATAGAAATATTTTAATCAACTGATATTTTTAACATTCCTAAAAATATGTTCTTCCATAGAAAAATTTTAATCCTTTTTGTAATCAATATTTATAAATGTTAATTTACAAATAAAATTTTACACACAAAAAATATTTTATTATTTCAAACTATTATTATTACTTAAGTTACGGAAATTTTAAAGAAAATAATATATTTTTAAGAACTTGAATGTCAGCCTCATTTTTTAACGAACACTGTGAGACTTAAATGCTGGTTAATAGGCTTAATGTAGAGTTTTTTGTGTGTGTACTCTTTTCATGTTATTAAGGTAGTTATAATTAGTATGCAATTAAAAAACTGTCGAGATTTTTTAACAAAAGTTGCATGAAATTTTCTCCTAAGCTTTGTTATCAGAAGAGACAAAGTAGAAATTGCAGGCTACTGTGAGAATTATGTAATCCCTCCATTTGTCTGGGATTACATGGTGTTTGATTTTTCTAAAAAATCGCGGGCATGTGTTCGTGATAAAAAATGTCTTTGCATACACTAAACTACTTCTATTCTTTATCACTTACAATTTTTTATTACGTTACTGTATCTTTCTCTAAAATTATTACATTTTGGCACTCACGTATTAGATATACTGAGCGTTGAAGATATTTTCTTATATATAATCAAGTAGACTAAATAGTAAAGAATCAAATTTAAACCAATAATTAAAAATATAAGGAATCATTAACTAACACTTATTTTATTAATAATTTATTGAAAACAAGGATCAAAGGTTTAATAATTAATAATTTAATAATTAATAAATAACGATAATAAAAAGGCAAAAACATCAAAATGAAACATACTTGAATTAATTTTTGTAATTGACAATTGACATTTTTCTTTACATCGATTGTTAATTTTATTATTATTATTTATCATTCTTATATTAATATTATTTATTGTAATAAAATTTGTAATGGGAACATTTATTTGATAGATTTTATAAAAATATCAATTTAATCGTATATACAATAAATGTATAATATTCTACAATAAACTTTTTTTATGAAAATATAAAAATTCAGTAAATTCATAAAGTTCATTGCATGATTACATTATTATCATCTACATTGATAAAAAATTAATATAAGCTGTACCTGATTTTTTTAAAGTTATTAGCATCAAACAGGATGTAATCTGTTAAATTTTTATCTGTTGTTATTCTTTTCTCGTTTATTTTATATTTTTGTAACTAATTATACTTATATTAAGTAAAAATATAAAAATATTGAAGATATATAATTTAGGAAACCAATATGCATTTAGCTACTCTCCTCTATGTAATTATTTATTTATATTAGAGAGACATAGTATATCAAAATTTATGATATCGTATAATTAGTTTAATAGATCTGAATCTATATGTCATCCTACATTATATCTAAATAGATATCTAGGTAACATAAATATCATTTAACCAATAAGAATTAATCAATCATTTCTGATGTTTTCACGTAAGGAGTGAGTTTGTCTATAGTCGGTCTATCCAAGTTTTCTTAGTATCGCTTCATTTATCTCGAATCGATTTAATCTATCTAATCGCGAAGAAGAGGAAATAAGGTTCTGCTAATCCATCAAAATTGTATAGTACCTAATCACGATCACGAGCAATCATGAAACGAGTAATTTATACATCGTGTGCTACTTACGAAATTGTTCATTTATTTCAGTTTACACATTAACCCAAACTCGAAATAAGCATTTATGACTTTCCTTATTTTCTTGAAGACACAAACTCGAAATAAAATTACACGATATTCATTACAGTATTTCTTTTAATTCTCTCAAGACCTTGAGAGTTGTCAAATGTCCTTGCAATGATAGCTTTTCATTTTACAAGAAAGCACAACGTTAACATTTCGGAGGAAGGGCAATGAAGAAGCGAATTCGATTCAACATTATATGCTTTTTTTGAAAAATGGATAATGTTCAATAACAAAATACATTTGTATTCGCATAAATGGAAATTATTGTGGACAACTGGGCATTAATGCAGAAACGTTATTCGTGCTGAACGCACAGTCAGTTATATGTCGCTCCATTTAAGTATTTTATTCAGCGCGGAAAATGACGGCTATATACGAGCGAGCGAGACGGGATATCGATGAATGCATTTGAAGTAAAAATTTGCCACTTAAAAAAAAAGCGATCAACGCGTCCGTCGCGTCGATATCACACGCTTGTAGTCGTTTATTGATTTCCGAGGCTGCCGCTGGACCAAAGGCCTCTACTCTGGTTCCGCTTTCTCTCTCTCACTCCTCCCCCTCCATTCCACTCCCCTCTCTCGTAGCTGTTGAGGATGTCATGTATAGCTAGACCGAGCTTAATTAAGTTACCTTAAAGCTGGATGCCCGACGGGAATCGATGAGCGCGTATATATGTATACATGTGTACGCATAAATGTGTAAGAAGCGCGACATACACATGCTTGGCTTAAGAAAAAGTAATTTGTAACCATTTTATATAGAGCTGGATGAAAACAACACAATAAAATGTTGATGCTTTATATAGAATGTCTCATTTCAAGCTTTAACATCTGACATCTTCTCTCTGAAGACGTCAGGTTTTCCCATCTTAAAGATAGAAGGATGGATACTTTATAAAGACAAAGATTTTTATATTTAATTTATATGGCCTTTTAACATTAGAGCGAATTACCCGAATACTTCTCCATTCTTTTGCAATATGGAATTTTTGTAATATGAAATATCGCAAAACTTAATTTCGATAAATTATTTTTGCAACAAATATCTTTTAGCATTCCAAATAAGAAAAAACTACGGAACCGATATAGAAATTTTAAATCGACTAAAAATTGATTACGGTCACTCTTAAAGAATAAATAAAAGATATTTACGATAATGTCAATACTGTACGAGTCTTCAATTAATACTAATTACCATTTTACTTTACGAAATACGCAGTTTCCATTCCACGCATCTATACCTTAGTTAGATGCAAATTACGCGCGAGGCATGCGCACGTTCGCGTGGAATGTATATAGCAGCATGGCAGATTCGCCAACATTGGGGTAGAACGGAATTCCCAGATTAATCTTATCCGAGGGCAATCACTGTCACATCTCGGCTTTATTGAACGCGCGCGCAATCTATACGAGAATTTCAAGATTGGAAGATCGTCCTTTCTATGCACGCATCACGTTATGTCTCAATGAATTACGAGAAGCAGCTGTCTTGATTTTTTTTCTTATCGCTCTTTTCTCGAATCTATTTATATGTCTGTTCTATTGGAAAATTGTACAATATAAATAAAGCTTAACACATTCTTGAATTTAATTTCGCAAATATTTGTGTAAACGTATTAGAAATTCGTGAGAAAATAAAATAAATGTTCCATTTAACAATTGAAAATTGTATACAAGTTCTATATATTTATTCAAGCTCAATATTAATTAATACACTTTTTTAATATTCATGTAATGTTAACATAAAACATACGTTATATTTTAATATCTTATTTTTTATCGTACTGTTCTATAACTCTTTGTGAGACGAAAGTTAGATGATACTGACTCGATCGTCAGTTTCCATAATTACGCCTGATGGTTAAAGCCTTGTATGGAGAGAAATGTGAGATTACAGATCCGATCATCAACGATTCTCTTTGAATATCAAATTACGTAATTTTAAACGACTATTGCCATACCGCAGCATGGATGAATGCGAAAGCTAATGCAGATAGAGGCATCGGACTATCTTTTATTACAGATTGCAAAATATTGCAAAATGGATTTTCAGTTATTGATAAACCAGGATATATTATACATACAGGAAAGTTAGTTTTTAAAAGGAACTCGTTACCGAGTTGAAAAACTAACTAGTTACTAATTCTAAAAAGTAACTCGTTACCATTACGGTTACTTAAAAAGTAATGATTCACTATACTTTTTCCGTTATTTTTTAGTGTTAAAACAAGATTAAGTTAAACATTAAAATTTCTAAATGTTTTTCTGTTGAAATAATAACAAAAACAATATTATTTTGTATTTTTTAAATTTTGTATTCGCAAGACTATACAAAATTTAAAGAAAAAAAATTTTTAATGTTTAAAATGCAAATTTTGGTTTTATTAAATTTATATACTTTTTTGCGTTTTCTCGCAATCTTATTTTTAAAAATTTTAACATAAAAATTTCAAATTCAAAATAGTTTTTAAAACGTATACGATAATAAAATTGATTCATGATATTTTAAAACTATATTTAAAATGGTTTTAAATATAACAACTACGAATATCAGCTAAGGATTGAGATTGAAAATTGAAATTGGACACACATGCACAACGGAATCGTCACAAATAGGTTCACAATGTATAAAGTATATACTACGTTACGAGTAACTATTAAATTCGTCACCGTTACTAAAACAATGTAACTGCGTTACTATTACAGTTACTAAAAAAGTTATCGGGCCATTACAAAAAAAAAAAAACATAACGATATTACAAGTAACACGTTATTTCTCAATTCTGTAATAAATTTTGAAACAAAACTAAATGTGTAAAAAAATGTTACTCGCGTCCTTAACAGAAAAAATTTTGAATTAAAATTTATTTCTTATGAAATTTCTTAATATGTCTGATTGATAACAATTTAATATCGCCACGTAGAAGGTTGTAATTCCTATTTCTGCTAAATTTTTCATATTAACGTGACGTGATATATCGTGATATTTAATAATACTTGATATCCTGCATTGTTTTAATCCAGAACAAGAAAAATATTACGGAAATGTTAATTAAAATGAGGTAACGTTGTTCAAAAAATTTATGAAATATTAAATCTAAAAAACGTTAGATCTAACAAAACTAATATATAAAATTTTTCAAATTTTTAATGCAATATTATTAATAATTGTATTAATTTAAATGTTCTCAATTGACTTACTGTTGTAGTGTAAACAAATAAGCATATCGTAAAATTTATTTGCACGTTATTTTACTGTACACAAAATTTTTTAAATTTATAATGTATTATTAAAAATTTCAATTTATTTGAATATTCTTAATTGACTTATTGTTATAGAGCAAACAAATAAACACATTATGGAATTTAAATTTATTTGAACGACATTTTTCCATTTTAATTAAGGTTTCCATAATATTTTTCTTATTCTGGATTAAAACGATGCAGAATATTAAGTGTTATTAATTATATCAATACATCACGTCGGGATAATCCGAAAAATTTAGCAGAAATAGGAATTACATCCTTCTACGTGGCGAATATTAAATTGTCAGGAATACGAAGTTATTTATTGCGATTGCGTGTTGATATAACACAACATTATATCCGGCATGATTATACTTGCTATGCTTCAGCAATATTGAACCGGGATATTAAGCAGATTGGAATGTATATTGATTATGTAAAAACGAACGTACAGCTGATTTCAGTGAAATTAAATTTAAATTGTTCGCGCTCTCCTGGAATTAAAAGCTTAAACCTTAATGGCAAGAACTTTATTTGTCTGAATATAATTTTAATTCGAATCAGACTTTCAATATGAACTTAATTCGACATTATTTACTGGTATAAGCTCAGTGTATAATTTATCCTCGAATTCAAATCAACCTACAGTTCTCATTTTGAATAAAAATAAATAGCAAAAGATATTAAAAAAATTTTTATTGTTACTTGTGTTTTCTTTAGAAACTAAATAGTCTTAAAGCATAATTTTATCAAAATACCAATGTAAGTTATTATACACTTATTTGTAATCGTATCTAGAATTTATTACAATACAATTCTTTTTGGATTTTATTTTACTTGCATGGATTAAGACAAAATTTTCGTCAGACTAGTTTGTCCTTTCGAATAAAGAAAAATCTAACATTATTCTCACGTTGAATCATTTCGGTGTAACCGTTAGCCAACTCAGCTTCGCGTTCGTGCTTCGTATATTGTGAAAACGCCAATATCAGGAAATGTATTGCGCGCTGGCCAGATGGTAGAAATGGCAGAAAGAGCTCGCGCGTACTTTTAGAATAGAGCTTCGACGATCTGCGTATTTACTAATTTTTTTTAATGTACGAGGCGAGGAGATATACAAGAAAATTTTGTCACAACAAATTTTCAGTCATCGAAATTTCAATAAATAAATAAATAAATAACATAAATAAATAGCAAGTATTTTGATTTCATATGTTTTCAAATTCCAAATAGGATAACTCCGGAATATTCTGTCTGTATTGAACTAGGTTTCCCACAGTGTGACGTTTTCTGCGAAAATAATTCTGTTAAATGAAATTTTCAAATTGGTTCAATGGCATATGAAAAATTGTAAAAGATTATTTAAATTGCTAAAAAAACTGTTGAAATTTCATAGAATCACATCATGTATATTGATTATATAAAAATTGTTTTAAACAACAAAACTTGATCAATGCTCGTTCAGTTTTAATTTGACAGAAGGACATGACATGTTTATTTTTGCGAATTTTTGTTAAATTTTATGGATTGCCCTAATTTTTTTCAGTTAGACAATTCATCGGATTTATATTGGGTGGAAGATTTGAACCGTGCATTGAATAATTGAATCTCGGTTTAATATTGTCATATTATTTTCGTTCAACTTAGAATCAGTAGAATTTTTCACGAAAAATTTGTCGGCGCGGAACGAAGATATTACATATAGACATAGTTCCTAAGTACACGAAATAATTAACCTCAAATCCTTTATATCGATAACTTCGATGTAACACACGAAGAGAATTTTTCGTTATATTTTATCGCAAAGTTCGCTGCAAATTTTACCATGTTTGTTGATAAGTTTGGGATAACTCTTGGCTAATCTGTCGGATATTATCGATAACGATAGACATTTTTGACATAAATATACACAAGATATCTCATAAAACTGCATAATAAAAATTACCAAGCAGACTATAAAATATTTTATAGCAAAATTTTTGCAGTGCGATTCATAAAAACGTTTTGTATCGGAGAATCTACATTGTAAATAAATTTGTGGCGCTATACATCGTGTAAATCCGTTACTCGATAGCGTTATTCAGTAGAGCTACTGAATCATGCACATCGGCGACTTTGTCCCGTCACTTAGTGGCACGATTGAATCGTCCGCGTACCGTGGCTCTTAATACTAAGCACTTCGAATATATCGGTCTTTCACGATATGGGTCTTTCTTGTCTGCTTCTTTCTTGCTTGATCTAGCGTAGCTAGACGCGCCCGAAGGACGAAAGTAATCTATGTATAATCATCAGACATAGCCGATCAATTATGCTGCATGGTAAAATTATCATGACCGATTAAGTCAGATAATTGAATATCAGGCTGTACTGTAAAATTTATATATTTTAATATATTTATGTATTTTATACGTCACTACTTGCAGTTCACTTTTTAGTTTATTGTGATTAGTATTAATAAATTCAGAGAAAAATTTTTTCGAAATACTGTGTTATACTACTATATGAGAAAGAGAAAAGGAGAGAGGGGGGGAGGAGAGAGAGATTTTTAGATGTTATAATTCTAAGAGAAAATTCTTTGTATATATAAAAAAAATAAAAAATAATAAAAGTGCAGATGAATAAAATATATTCACATTTCATAATAACTAGCTAACAAATTTGTACTTAAACTATGCTCCATATAATTTTTTATAGAATATATTTTAAAAATAAAATCGAATAATCTCTCTCTCCATGGATGAAAACTCGGAGACATTCAAGAAATGAATCGATACGATTAAATTAGAACAATTTGGCAAACAATACACATAATGAGATTACGTGAGCGAAAATAGGATTTTCATGAAAAGAGCTGACAAAATTGAAAAGAGCAGGAAGAAAAGAGATTGATAAAGGAAACAAGTAATTCCAAGAGAATTACGCTTGTCTGATTCAGTCAACGTTACGGTGATAGTAGATTTTAATCACAGAATTGGAGCGAAGGGAGAGATTGATTCAAATATTCGAAGGTAATAACTCTTTTTCTTTCAACGAGCTGGTTTATCTTCCGTCTGAAAAGAGGAAACCACTGTCATCGTTTCCACGTTAAAATATCATCTCTACGGGAGCTCTCGTCCCGTACGTTCTCTCGTCGCGTGTGCTCAGCGTGCTCCAATATCGCGAATCCCGTCATTTGCGCACGAGCAAATAGACGAAGCACGGAAGACGAACCGCGAAAGAAGTAGTGTGTTTGCGGTATACACCATGAGTTGATTGAGTTGAGGTATCAGACCAACACGAAATTCATTGCGCCACGATATCCATGTTATCATTCCTTGCATAAGAAAACTATTATAATATAGAGCAATAAAACTGGCTAAGGTTTATTTTTCATCGTGTATTTTATTTATCATAATAATAAGAGAACATATACTGACATGAAAATACAACTTAAACGTAATTAAAGAGTATTAACGGTCACAGTTAGATCTTAGGACTATATATCTGTTGATATTTCTTGTATAATTTTATATAAATTTTTTTAAGTTCACCAAATTATCGCGCCGACAAATTTTTCGTGAAAAATTCTACTGATTCTAAGTTGAACGAAAATAATATGACAATATTAAACCGAGATTCAATTTAATAATAATGCTAACAAGTATCTAATGTGACAATGACGCCAATAAAAAAACTTCTACCTTTAAAAAAAACTGTAAAGAATTTGTTGTGAAAAATAACATCTTAGCCAGGGATCGAATCTGCGATCCCTCAACTTTCCGAGGCGGGTGTCTTAATTATGTTCAATTTTGTTAGTTTAATAAATTTTAACGCGACTTAACTAAGAAATCTTATAAGACTTTATTATTTCTTCAAAAATTACAAAACAAAGGCGTTTGTAATTGTATTGAGAAAACATTCTTATCATTATTTTCGTAATTTCAGCTTTTTTTTACTTTGCTGAGAAACTGCCTATCATTCTAGGGAGCTTCGAACGTTTTTCGCATTATTCCTATTTTAAGCAACCGGAACATTGATCCCGTTCCATTGTCCTCACTCATCGCCTGTCAGACGCACTCGGTTTCTCTTTGTGTGACAGTCTTTCTCTTTTCATTGGTCAATAATAATAAAAATGTCCTGATGTTTTAGCACGCGCGATTGGCACAGAATCTATCAGACGAAACGTTCTTCCGTGAATGGATCAGGATATTTTCCGTTTTCACGATAGAAACGCGAAGACAAAAATGGGTCATTAGTCGATAAAGAGAAAGACATTAATCGTATGCGATGAGAGAAAACATCTTAACGATGTCACTCTGAAATTCGTGCGATTTCTTTCAATTCCCGATAAGTAAAGTTCTATCAACGTTTATAAATATAATATAGATTATCACACTTGTCTAGTGTATTCTTAATTTTTCGGAAAAATAAAATCAAAAAGAAAAAAAACAAGTTTAAAAAAATACATATGATAATATTCTTAATTTTCCAGAAAAATTAAATCGAGGGGAAAATTCGATCTCCATTTTTTCTGAGGAAAAATACTATGATAACAGACTTTATTGATGAATTACTAATTTATTAGAGTATCTTAAATATGAAAGAATCATTGCCACGCGTTATAGAGGACAATAAAAGTGACATTATCATAAAGGATAACCCGGAAAAATACGGCAGGAAAAGAAAACAAGAAAAAACTTTTTTTTTAATTTTCGAGAATGTTTCTGGGCTAGAAGAACACTGTAATACCCTTCTCGCTTTTAACATTATATATAATACATTCTGCTATAAGTGTTTTTTTTATTTTGAAATGCACATAAGTAATGGAAAATGTAATAATAAAACAACAGCAGAAACAAAAGAAGATAATAGCATAGGCTTCGCAAACAGAACGAGGTTATTCTGTTTGAATGGAATAAATTTTATAGCAACCCTTCTCGTGAGATTCGTCCCTCGTATATACTGCGTATCAGAGTTACGTGGATACTTCAAGAGAGCGCCGATACCAGGAAATCCCTTGTTTCCCGAAGGATAACGGAAATGGCGAGGCAAAGAAAGGAGAATGGAAGTATGAGTTCCATCAAACGATGAGTAAAGGAAGAAAATACGAATGACCGGTTGTTTATCCGTAATTCACTGAAATATGAACGTAGTATGGAGCTCATTGAATCGTTCCGATATATCGTTCTGACTTTTAACGGATCATTTATTGTTTCAATTGGAAACCGGAGGAACAGAGTATACTTCAATTTAATATTTTCATTTTTCCTTAATTGTGCGCTATTTCTTGTTGTGTAATAATCCGTAAAAATAGCTAAATATGCTAAACATGATTGTTCAATTACCTCTGAAAGAAATTTGAAAACAGTAGCGATAAGAAAAATTTTAATCTTGCACACTTTAAAAGAATTTATATGTAAAAGTATAGGAAATGTGTAATTGAGAGAAAATGCGTAACAAAAGTGATCATCCAAAAAAAAAAAAGACAAATTTTCATTTTAATTTCATTTAAAATTCAATATCGATTTAAATGTCGAAATTGAGAGGTAAATTTATTTATTACTTGGAACTCACTTATTACGTCACGTTTCCTAGGATTATAAACGTTTCTTTTGAAAACCGTGAAATGAATGCTAATAAAAAACAGGATATATTCAAGAGAAATCGAGTGTGTATGACGTAGTGTGTACATGTGTCTGCGATTAATGTTTAAAAATATGCTCGTTAAGTCACATTTAATAATTCAGCGCCAGTGCATATACATTATATCATGTTTGATATTTAGAAAATTTTTCGCGAAAAAGCTCTTTACAACTAATTTATGAGCAATTTCCTATCGCAGTGAAGCGGAACGAGAAACGCGTTCGCACATCTGCGCATTTATATGGAATAGATGTAGGAAATTGCTGTAGCGTCTCTAAATATTTAATCATGTTCGTGAGTTACTTGCGTTTATGTTTCCTCGTCGATTCTACGATTAGAGGAAATTGTTTTTAGAAAACAGTTCAGCAGAATTTCTGGCACGATAGAAATGTGTAGATAAAACAGTAAAATATGAGTTAAATTGATTTTTTTCATTCAAAATTTGGGACAAGCTCAGGACATCACTCGAATTCGAATTAGTTCAAAACTAAATGAATGGTTAATGAAATTGATCTGAGATGTTTAAAACCCCGTGAAGAAGCCAAAGCTCTCTCTTTCTCTTTCTAAAATCGATTCTAAAACTTGCAAAATATTTTATATCTTCTGATTAATCTTTATATTTTTATGTTACATAAAAAGATTATGTATAATTGTAAATTATCATGTACCAGCAATTCACCAAAACGAATAATAACAGGGAACACGTGTAAATTTATCTTTACCACTACGTTTGTACGGAGATTCATTAGTGCAGTCGCGAGGCTTAAATGAAACAACATAACAGAGATTGTGTTTGCATACAAGCTTGTTTAATAAGCCGAGTGTGACAGAGATTTATTTTGACTGTATTGCCGCGAGCTATCTATTTCCTGATTTCCATCTCTTTAAGTAAATTAAAAATTGAACGTTTCATTAAGTGGAACATATAAAACTCGCTCTTTTTGTCCCCTCCTTTCTTTACTGGATCTCCTTGATATTTCTCGTTATTAACTGATACTATCCTAGATTATACCGCTGTCACAAACACCTTGTACTATTGTATTGCAGACCTCCCTTTGTATCGCGATTTTCCAGAGCTTGTCGGATAACAAAAGTCGTCGAACAAAGTACGTGTCGCGATATCGACATTCTGTAAGTAGGTGTGTGTCGGTTTCACAAAACGCATCAGTCAAGCGTGAATTCTATCTAACAAGTTATAATAACAATTATCGCTGAAGCTTTGACACCTGGAATATTTTTTTCACACCTATTTTAACTGTAATAACGCAACGTTTTCAAATAATGTAAAATTATTATGTTCCTCGATACTCTTCGCAGTCTTTAGTTGGGTATTTTTTGCATCTTTATCATTGATCCCGTCAGATATATTTTTAAGAAAAAAATATTGAATAGAGATGTGCAAAATATTCGAATATGAATCGAATCGAATTGGAGGTTCAAATACGAATCACATATAATCTTATAAAATCAAATTTTATATCATATCAATATTTTTTTATTTTTTTTTACATAAAATTCTTTTTTATTATCTACATGTATATTAAAATTCAATCTAACAATCATTATGTTGATAATTGATAAAAGTTATGTTTCAATGATTCAATATGTATTAATTTAATTCAATTCGATTCATAAAATTTTGTTACTTCAGTTCGATTCGAATTCGAATAAAGAAATGAAATTCGATTCGGCGTCAAGAAGCCTTGATTAGCACGTCTCTAATAGTTGACTATTTAAAGTAATGTAGTAAGTCGATAAAGATGCAGTGCACACTCCTAATTACCATTTTTCAAACAATGTAATCAAACAGAATGATGGTTTTAATCAACGCGCGCTTAATGCAAGTCTAAATTATAGCCCATTTTATTCCCTATAAATTCCGCTACTTTGATAAAGATCGAACGAATGCACGTGGCGGAGGAGAAAAAGCCACGATTGGGTCAAGTGTCAATTCGCCTGATGAAAAAAAAAGAGTACGAGAAGAGGATAGGAGCGGACAGCCTGGGCCACGCTCGCCGATTGTTCAACTTACTCGCTGTCAATCCAATATCGCTGATGGGAATGGGCACGGGAATCGGGCTTGTCGACGAGGCCGGACCTTTGATTTGAAGAACTTTAATCCGACGAGGGTCCACGCACGGCGCGGCATCCTCGAGCAGGACGTAATCTCGTTTACGGCGTATTACGATTCGATCGATGCCCGATTGTGCCCGTTGAAGGTAAACGTCGCTTTCAGCTGCCCCCGACCGTATGCCTCAATTAAAAGCGAGAGAGACCTTCTGGAATCCCGATTATAGCCCATTATAGAATAGCGCTTATCGGGGACTCCTGAGGATTCGCTTTGTCGACGCTGTGACCGTATAGTATCGGCGTATTGTGTGCATCGAGGAATAGTTGTAATCCTCTTTATATCCTCTTTAAACAAAATGCTCTTTTTTTTTGGCTGTTAGAGTCTATAGTTTAAATCTAATGACAAAGCTCTATATACGAATGTTTGTTATTATAAAGAAATTCAATAGTGCGTTTGGAGTATTAAAATTACTAGAGTTCAGGATACGATCAAGTAGAAGATTAGATTCGATTAAAAGTTAATTGAATCTAAAGAGATTTTACTGATATTATATAAAGCTACGAAGTTAATTAAGGTTCTAAAGACCAAAGTGTTGAAAACAATCGCGTTAGGGGAAATAGCGGTGATTCGTCAATTGATTACACAATGTGCAGATAATAGCAGTCACATCAGCTCACAAGACTGTCGCTTTGCGTTGCGGATACATGACACTTTTGTTTATTTTCATGATGTAACTGCTATTATCTGCATATTATATAATCAATTGATGAAGCACCGCTGTTCCACCTAACGTGATTGTTTTCGTACGTTTATTTTATAAATTTCTCATTTACTTGACACTGAAGATGGTCCAAAATTAGGGTTGAAACGTTTGTCAATTCGGAGTAGTGAAGTTGCATATGCACGATCCCATCCTATTGGCTCTTACAGGCATTTTTCATTTCGATAAAATATTTAGTTTTCGGATGGATTTTTTTATCTCGCTTACACACATTTCTGAAACTACTGCCGTTGAAAGATTAAAAATTGCACAGCGGAATCGTTCGAAAATTTAGGAAAGAGATTCCGAAAATACTATCCGCTCGAGGGAATGCCAATCCGATTTTATCGAAACTTGGTGTACGACGCGACCGGGGGATAGTCCCAAACTACACGTTGCAAAGCGTTTCCTGGCAATTCCGTGACGATACGATCGACATTTCCGATTCCCTTCGAAAGTCAGCGGAAAAATGCAGCCTTTTGTCTGTTGAGCAAATAAAATGAAACGGAATGAAATAGGAACGCGCTAAATTGTGATAGTTGCTGTAACCTTGCTGGACCTCGCGAACGTGAAAAAAAGAAGAAGTCGCTTTCTCCGCTCTTTTTCAAGGCAGCATAATGACGCTTCTACGAAGACATCTCGGCAATATTTCAGGTGACCCTTGTCATCGAGGTCGTGTCGTCAACCACTTTTGCGGCTCGTCCCAAATTCTGACGGAAATTAACAGGCAACGGAGCGCCGATCTCTTACGTCAGTAACTTGGTGAACTAATTATGTCGATGCAGAATTCTCGCGGGCTTGTCCTTCGCGAAGATTTTCGTAGCGCAACTAAATTTATTTCCCATCGAAATGGTCTCATTTCGAAGCCCTTTCAGAGGAAGAAGAATTTATATATATTGTATTGGGTCAGTTATTTATGGAAGCTTCTTAATTCTGGGTCATTTGCAAAATTTATAACTAATTTAACTTTCTTAGGCGCCAAAGATGGCGAGTAATTTTCTTCTAAAATGCAATATCTTATTTTTTCTCCATTATGAGGTAAAAAAAATAGAGCAGGCTTCGTTATTATTATGAAGCAGTATTTTATTTAATTAACTTTCGTTAATTTTCAATTTTCGTTAAAAATATATTTTTTCTATAATAATTGCAAATCTCTATATTGTAAAAATTAATTTCAGTTTAAGTTTAAAAAAATAATTACTAATTAGTTAAGAAATAGTTGCTTCGTTACAAATAAATAGATAAAAATAAGATATTTTTCGTTAATTATCGGGAAAAAATAAATCTGCTTATATACTGCATATCTTTTCGTCTCTTTTACGATAGTAAAAGTAAGGAATTATAATCTAATTATAATGCAATTCTAGTTTCTTTCGCTACTGTCACTTTAGCGATAAATGAAATAATAAAAAATTATGTTAAGAGTTAAACGACCTCAATTATACAGTTCATGCATTCGCATTCAATTCGCGCGTCACAGCTTTGTCTGATCAAAATGCGGGAGGAGGGGGAAGAGGTCTGCAGAAGGAAGATTATCCCTCAGTTCGATGCACGAGCGATGACACGGACGACACCCGGTTTACGATTCATCGATAGGCTTCCTCTGTGCAAACGAACGTCAGTGAAAACGGGCGTGAAGGGGGTATAAGGATCAACGGGTACATCTACCCTCTCAGGGTTGTGTCTGACGTTGATGACGGCCTTGAAGAGCCTAAACGCTCAGCTAATCACGTAATGGCGCGTGACAGGGGCGAAACATGCCGTGCCCCAACTTCGGAAATGAACATGCCATCATTTTCTTACGAAATTTCAGGGGGGGTACCATATTCGACATACTAAGGACGCCCTCAGGAGACAAACCTAATCTCCGGCGAAATCACAAGAATGTTATGCTTTGTAATGGAGACATCGCTTATTGTAGCGTGGAAACTCCAGCTACAATAATGCTACGATACTTGTGCCAACACTGAGAGAAATGTTTGGTAAAATCAACCAAAGTTTGGTTAAATAATAATCAAATGAATTTTATAGTGATAGTTACTAAATATATAGTTGTTTTGACCAAACAATTTGTAGCCTTAACCAAATAGTTATTTTCATACAACAAATTACAAAAAGTTTTGCTAAATGTTACTAAGTTTTTGGTACCAGTAACTNCTAAATGTTACTAAGTTTTTGGTACCAGTAACTATAAAATTCATTTGATTACTATTCTACCAAATGATTTCTCTCAGTGAACAGGGCTTTTGCTGCATGAATTTCGGTTGTACAATTGTTGAAATCTGTATAGTTACCCCTAAAACCTGAGCAAGAGAGCGAGAGAGAGAGAGAGAGAGAGAGAGAGAGAGAGAGAGAGAGAGAAAGAATTCTTTTACAGAATTTCCATCTTTATCCGTTTGAATATTCCTTTTGTCGCAAAATGAGATATATTTTTTATTCCGCTCTAAATTAACTAAATCAAATTAAGCTTCGCTCAGTTACAAAATATTACGAGGAAATTACAAAAATTAAAAATTATGAAATTTATGAAAAAATGCGAGCAATTTCAACTAAATTGTCAAGAGAACAAAATTGACTAAAAAGTCATCACAGAAATTTACAGATAAAGCTTTTCAAAAACGTGAAAAATGTGTAACCTTAAAATAGTAAAACAAATATTAAATTGCATTAAATAATTTTCTAAATAACTTTTGTAAAAATTTTACGTTGTAATTATACAAATTTTTATAAAATAATCTTGGATTACGTACTATATTGCTCTTTTTTTTATGATAAAAGCAAAGCTTGATTTAAAATATGTACAAAATGTTTCTGTTATGTTTCTTATAAACATTTTGTTTATAAATCTACATGAAGGAGCAAGCAACTCTAATGTTAACGAAAATGTATATCGCAGATAAAAGTGAATAAATAAATAAATATATTTGTTATATGAAATATAATTTTTACCATTAATCTTGTGACATATACGATAGACATAGACGTAATATAAGTCTGTGTTTTATATGTACAATCTGTTTGATTTCCGCGAAACATTAATCAGCCAGTGAGTGTCAGTTTATTCAATTTCAATGACATTGGGGGCATCATTTATCAAGGCAGCCACCTTAATCTAATTGAGCCATCTAATTGGCTCAAAGGATTTGTTAATCCTGAGAATTGCGATCCATGATATTATTTCTGCCACATTTTATATTTATGGAAAGTCTTACAGCTAATATTGCAATCAAATCACCTGATTGATATATAATGGAATAAGTAAAAAGGAATAAATATATTTCAATAATTATAAACTTTACTCTGAGCGCTAGGAAACTATATTGAAATAAGGCTGCTTTCAAAATTATCTTAATGCAAAGTTCGATTATAAATTCCTTAGTTAAATATTCATCGCAGAACTTGCAAATTCGCGAATTGTAAATTTCATGAACGTACAAGTTCGCAAGTTTCTGAACCTGAAATGAAAGGGATAGAATTGGTATGAGGTTGAAATATTTTTTGGCAAAGGTAACGCAGCGAACGAAAAAAATTTCATCAAAGTTTTAGCAAAAGGTATATCACGTTCTCGTTTATCGCGCGCAAAGATACGATCGTTGATCGTCCATCGTCGTACGTTCGCTCGACGTTTTTCTACTAGCGAGCCATTCCCAGCAAGTCGTAAAACCTTGCACCGTTAACGATGGTTACGTACCTTATGAACATGTATATACCCGTGGGCTCCAGTGCCCTGGAGACCGCTTTCCAGCTGGCGATAACCGTAAATTTTTGCCTAGCCGTGAGCGGAAGTCGAGGATCCGTGGCGGCCGGCGGCGGCGGCG
>QKQZ01051541.1:0-12934 GCA_003595255.1 Solenopsis fugax
AATGCGCGCGCGCGTTCATGCGTATGCGTGCAAAGGTTCCGAGGTTCTCCACGGAGTCGGTCGAGTCACACCTGCTCCTTTTTCCCACGAGATCGCTTTGCCCCCCAGCCTCCACGTGCATCTCGGCGATCCTCGGTAGTCTCCGTCGTTCCCGGTCGACGTGTGCAACGCCACCACACCACGCCCGGACGGGATTGGTCGCGATGATTTTACACGATCCTCGGTCTCTCTTCCTCCCGTGCATCTCTCTCCCCGTGCCGCCAGTATGAAAGTAATTAAACGCGCACAGCCAAGTTCCTTTATATTCCTTCGACTTCGCGCCGATTGTTTTCGGAAGAGGAGGGAACTGCTTTACGTTCACGAGGCAAACGTAAATTTCGTTCTTGCTTCGGAACGTGCTTTAAAAGTCTCAGTTACGATCGTTTACGAATCTCTCACAATTTACGCGTCTCAGACTTTTATTTATTTAACATCTCGATCAATATGCGCAGAAAAAAATCGCGAACCGTTTTTTAGTAAACAAGATTAATTGATCTGATGTTTGCTCATTAGTTTTTTAACGATTTATATATTACGTAATATAAGAAATTATTAATTCATTTCCTTGTGTAAAGCTGCATCTGTAGCTGAGTTTTTAATAGTACGTAAATGGAATGTAACAGTAAATTTATTATATATAAAAAAGACATATGATCCCGTCGCACTAAGTTGCCATTAAGGTGTTTTCCTCAGCGGGGCGCCCTATTAATAGAATGAAAAATTATGATTTTCATAGCGGATGTGTGAATCAATTACAATTTCGAGGCTATAAAAGTCTTTACGTTACTTACGATAAAGTATACGGTATACGTAATCACTGCTTTCTCTCGACGTAAATCTACATAAGAAAATAGATGATTATGGAAGTCGTTACGGAAGGATTCAAACGACCTCCGTTTTCGCTAAAATTTATCAAGAAAAAAATGGTAGTTGTAAGTTTAAATTGATGAAATCGTTTTTCGGTTTTTTTAAATTGAAATGAAAATACTTTCGAGGAAAATAAAAATTTATTTGATTTCAAGGAACGTTATTAGATTTTTTTAAATTAAATAAATTATTTGTTCAAATTATTTATTTAATTTACACAAATACTTTCTTCATCCAAAGAAAATACTGACAGAAATAATTTAGTTGTTCTCTACACAGAAAAAACTGACTATCAAATCAACAATTCATTATTTCATATATAAGCAAGAATATAAAATCTTCTTGGAAGAATTTGATAATCTTGATCAGACATAATTTGCTTAAATGAAGAAACAAAATTTCTTCATGTAAGCAAATTATGTCTCTTTGAGATTATAAATACTTCCAAAGAGATTTTATATTCTTGCTTATATATGAAACAATGAATTGTTGATTTGATACTAATTTTTTTTCTGTGCAGTTTTAGAAATATATAATATTTAAAAAAAAGATTACGTTGCACAATCAAAATATTTTTTTTAATTCTAATAAAAAGAATAATCAGAAAAATTCTTCAAATCAAAGAAAATTCTTTAACCATATAACAATGCACAAATTTCTTTAACTCAAACAAATATTTTATGACTCGAAGAAACTTTTCTCTGGGTGTTCTCTTAAATGTGAACGCAGATTCAACCGCATTTGCGAGTCCGTTCGATAACAGCAGATGAAAAAAATTCCGCAGCCGTAATTGTGACTCTCTTATTGTGCAAAGAAGAAGATATGCGGCAAGAATGCAGCGGATGCAAATTACCGAGTTTATCGCAGCGTAAAATCCGCGATCGATTACTGTCGCGGGGACAACGCGATAACTCACCCGCTTAAAGTGCAACGACGCGTATTTCACGCGACACGCCGCTTTCGCATTCGTGAAATTTGCGAAGATCAGGAGTGGCGGCGATTAGCCGGGCACAGCTGTATATTAAGTCGATTAACGAGCGTACGCGTCTCGCGCGTCTATCTGCATTTCGGAGCACGCGATGCGACCGGACCGCCCGTTTTATCCACCTTACTCCGCATCGCGGTTTATATGTACCGCAGGCGGGATGTTTATCGAAGCTGCCGCATCGTTCTCCTCGTGAATTTTAACGAGTACCATGTAAATGCAAAGCCCGCGCGAGACGTAGAGCGAATTTACGCGCCGCGATGCCGCGATCGCGTTGATTATTGACGTCGCCCGCCGAAATGGCCTGTCGACCGGCCTCAACGCCACCGCAAGCGGAACGAGTCACCTCGATGGAGGACCTCGATGGCGCGAAAATAACGAATCGATTCGCATCGATCGCATGAAATATGTATTTGTGAGAACGTATAAGTAAACAGATTGCGAATGCGAAATTCCAAAGTGCTATTATAAATGCAGAATTTTAAAAAGTAGTAAACACGTATTATTATCGCGCAATCATTGGAATAGCAAATACATAAATAAATGATTAATCGCATATATTGATTTAGTAATACATAAGGAACAATTTTTGATGTTTTTATTGTGTTAATGGAAATACAGGAATAATTGTAATTTTTAATTTCCATCTTTAATTTCTTATTCTTAAAAACCTCCGTTTCTAATTTCTGAGTTATTTTTCTTTCTTAAAGAACACGCACGTGTTTCGAATTATCTGATACTTCAGATACACATAAGATATTTAATTTCATACGTTCGATAATCTAAAACATAAATTTATTTTCCTTGTGATACTACGATGCCTTTATCACACAAGAGCGTGCCTCTTGGATTAAGAGCTCACATGTTCCCTAAGTTAGGAAATCGATCGTATCGATTTTGCTGTATATTATGATAAAGAATTTATTTTTATAAAATAATTTATATAATAATTTATAAATTGATTTTCTCTGTCTTACCACGCAAGTTATAAAGTTTTCTTTTCGCTCTTGTTTGTAGATTAAATAAACAAATGCGATTTTAGGAAATCCGTTTTCTAAATCAAGCTTATCAAAATTCCTTATTTGAAAAAAATTATTAAAAAATTACATAAAAGAAAAGGAAACTATTATACTTTATTATGATAAATGAAGTAAACGTAAAAATATTCTTTATAATTTTTGAGATATAACTTTATGTAAAAAGTGATTTTGACAAGCACTATGAGTCATATTGTCTCCGAAATGTATATACTTTTAGTCTATCATAAAAAAATTATACAAATTTAAATTATGTTTGATTAATTATTTATTTTTTTATACATTATAATAATAAACTTGAATAGCAAATTCAATCAAATTTCATACGACATTTAATTCGCCGAAAGTCCTACTGAAGTTAATAATGCGTTCTCAAAAGTTAAAATTCAAATTTGGTTTTAACGGCTTGTTAGGAATCTTAATTACAGTCGATATGATTTTAATAAATCGCACAATTTTCTTCACTATTTTGTTTTATATATTTACTTACTCTTTGCATTTAATCGAATTTAGCTCAAGATGGATATCAATTAATATTTTCCAAGCAGTTACTTGTATGACGCCAGATACAGTAAAAATTACGCTATGTGTTTCATATGCAAGTAACATTATTGTAAATTATTATACAAATTATTATTGATGACGTCGGACGTTATCGCGATATTTTTTCCATTTTATAATATATTTTCTAAATCAGTGAAATCTTACTGATTTGCAGTGTTATATATTAAAAATATAATCATCAGTGATTATTCAGTAATTTTTATTAAGAAGGATATATTCTTATTAAATGTGTATTATCACTGGAAGACAGTGCATATATCGCTGATTGATTTATAGTCGTCGTATATTAATGAAATCAGACGATTCACTGTCTTCCAGTAAATAATACACTGATTCTGATTTGGAACGAGTATCCGCGATTTTTTTCAGCTCCACGGGAATAAATAGTACGTGCACTTGACCACATTTCATTACCTACTCGTAAGTTGAATAACAACCGATCGTTATCGCACCAGCGACATGAGAAAAAGTATCAACCGGATATCGCCATTTGTTCCGATATACTCTCCGAGCGACATTCTTTAAACGACGGCGACCTTGACGGTTCAGCATACATTCAGAAACGTATGGGTACGTCCTTCGCCGCGAAATTTACGCCAACAATTAAATTCCACCTTGAGAGTCGAGAACGCGTCCCGCACCTGATGCCCCCTTGTTAAACGGCCCCTTCGCTCGTACCCCTTGGTGGCCTTGACCTCGCCGCGTCCTTTCGTCCATCCCTGTTGTCGTACCTCGTGTCTTGTACGAGAGGCGTTTGCGAAAGAAATCGAGAGAATTCGCGCTTGCATCGTATTATTGTGAGCGCCGCCAGTAAGGGGAGTGAAGGGGCGCCGGGAAGGAAGAAGGTGAAGGGGAGAATCGAGAGTGCGAGATGAATACGCACCTGTGCGTAAAGTGGACATTTAAGAATTAGCAAACATGAGACATAACGGGCGACACGACCGCGATACGTGAGTATCCGTTCTCTGTAATTCCGCGCATTGCTGAATAATGATTTTTACACTGTTACCTTATCTCACATCATTATGCACGAAAATTTGAGGGTAACACACATACATATATGATAAATAATCGGAATTTATATTAAATGTCATTACTTACACAACACCCCCAGGCAACTACGAGCAAAGACGAAAAATGTGTGGAGAGATATGGTATCATGTAATTATATTTTGCTTTACGTACATGACTCTATAGGCAATTGATAAAATTATTACTATAATATCAATCAGTTTCGTTCAGAGGGAAGGAGGGGGTTATGGAATACCATTTTATTTTTTGACAATAATTCAGTAAATATTAACGCGACACAATTTTAACCAACATCAGTTTATTAGCCACAGAGTTCTACCAATCACTCTGTAGGTAGAAGTTCATTGGGTATATAGAACAAAATTTACAATTTATTGAAGAGAAAAAAAAAAGATGCATTTGTGGAATAGCAGAAGGATTGTGAAATACTAAAAACTCATGAAAGGCATTTTTATTTATAAAAAAACATAAATTAATGATTTTTCATAGATTTTACACACAAATAAGTGTCACAAAACAAGGTTTTACGAACATTTCATAAAATACATTTTATTTAAAAAAAAATTTTTTTTACATAATTTTTTGGCTTAAAACATTTTTTAAATAAAACTTAAAACTTTTTAAAATAATTTCTTTGTTTCTAATAAACATTGTATAATACAACATCTATAATAATATTGTAAAGTCGCAAGAGAGATGCATATGGCGGACGACCATATTTCACAACCACAGATAACATGACTTTATTTCGAATTCATACACACATTACGATACACATTAAATTCAATAATATTATTTGAAATTCGCATTCAAGACCTTCAAGTTAAATTAAAGTTAAAAATTAATGTGTAACATTATACTTCTCAAAATTACATAGGGAGTACGCACCTGTAAAAATTTCTGTTACTTGAAAAACTGAAATTCAGCTTTCATAAAAACACAGCGAGCACTAATGGCCAGTAATCATCCTACAATGTTTAAATAGATTGTAATGAAGTAATTTTAATGGTTACTTTTTTAGAATTCAACGCGAATTATATGAGATGATATTCCACCACCCTAGATATATTCCACGACCGTCGTCCTTCCTCTATATAATTTGTCTTTTATTATTTCAAGAATATTGTCTTATTAACAGTTTCTATGCGTACGATTACATTTTCATCTATTTTTTCGACTATTCATCTATATCAATTATTTTCAATTTTGAATGAAATCCATCGCGAGAAACCTTTCGTACACATTCTGGACCAATGCTGCAGCATCTTTCAGCATTCACCCTATCTCTCCTTCTTGTTTGCTTCTCTCTCCACCCTCGCCATCGTCATCGCTATTGTCACGCCACCTATCACCGTTCATCCGCGTTTATGATTCACCATTTTGGGCGCGGTGAAGAGGCCCGCGGGGTTATCGACCGACTCGCTCTCGATCGGACTCGATCGACTTTACACGTGCAATACTTTCTGATTACTTTATATACAGTGCTGCTCGAAGTGGGGCCGCGTCGTACCTGGACAGGGGCTCCACTTCGAAGGGGCGAAGGGGGAGAGAATGGGCCCACCGAGGGGGCCCGTAGGGGGAATTGTGCCCCCACAAGTGGCTCCCCGGTAGCGCCGTCGCGCACCTGCCGCTTATTCCCACGCCGAGACTCACGTTCGCCTCATCTTTCCTCTGTTCGTCCTGCTCCCCGAACCCTCCCCCCACCCCTCTTTTCCCCGCTCCATCTTTGACCCTCTCACCACCGACGGCACACGTGTGCACCGCGGGTGCGGGGCAGAGGGCCAGGCACGCTTATTTATTTTTAGATATTTTTGGTCCGCCACGAGAGAGATACACTCTACGTGCACACGATCTTCGACGAACACGACTTGCCGATATCCGAAGAGTGTCATGGTCTATAGCGGGGGAAGTGTGGAAGAATACTCGATGCATGGACCACACGGTTGGCGGGAAAAGTCCAGTGAGTGGAAAAAACCATGGTAAATTCCGGGTTTTGCCATTCCGGACTTTATCTTATAAGCTGGCTAAAGTTATAGAAATAACTAATGAATCCTAAAATATATTTATATGAAGATGGCTCGAAGGATGATCCGAAATGTCTAATTATTTAATTATTAAAGTCTTATGTGACAGGTTTAACTTTGTTGTTATTATTTTTTGTGCATCGTCGACCGCGCTGTACTCGTATTTGCCGTTTTTATCGTCGTTAATTTGATATATTTATATGTTTTATACAAACAGATTTTTATTTTTGCTGTAATTAATAAATCATACATAAAATCAACTAATAATACTGTTATTATAAATAACTTGTCTTATAATAAAATCTTTTTATATTCAAATTAATATATATGTGGAATAGTTTTTTAGAACATAAATTAAAGAGATATCAGAAATATAAATATTTTATATTAATTTTTAACTTAATGAGAAAAATATAGTAATAGAATTAAAAATTTTTATTACCAATCCCAAATTCATCTGATTCGTGTTTGCTACTTAACATTCTATAACAAAAAACTAATTTATTTGTTACGTCAATTTCCTTCCACACTGTATTTAAATACTCATTATATGCTTATTGTTTATTGCTGAGCTAATTTTTAACATAAGTAATACGAAAAATTAGAAGGCAGACACTGCGTTGGCTTATTTTAAATCTTATTCTGTTGATAACAATCAGCAGAAATGTATTGTTTGTGAAATATTAGTAACTGAAACGCGACTTTCTTCAAAAGTGTTAAAAGATTATAAGACAAAGGCAATAATTTAATAGATTAAGATAAATCAGAAATAATCAAAAAGGATCAAGTGGAAGAGTTGTAAGAGTCTAAACTGCTCAAGGATAAAGTTTTTTTATTTATTTTATTGTTCTTAGAAAAATCTAGGTTTCCTAGTTTTCTGCGGAAAATACCACTTTTTTGTCACTGGCATAGATTTTATCAAAAAAATGTGGAATTTTGCCAACCCTGATGAACCAACTAATCGTGATGGTTCATCCAAAGAATAAACGAATGTCTATAAAAGATGAATTTTTTCCAAGACATATGAAGAAAAGATTTCTCATCTATTGATTATTCTCTATAATTATACATCACTTATCGACTGCCTGTTTATTGATTTGTTTTTTTAACATTTAATGAATCGATTTCGAGAGCATTACAGTGCATATATATACACTTTCGTAGCTACTTTATATAATTAATATGTGCATATGTGCCGAGGACATATACCTTAATTGCGATAATAAAATGATAAATGTTACGCATGCCCGTCTCAATTATAATAATAACCATAAATGCAATTCTCGCCTGTCTTAACATAATATAATACATCGTTTCTCTTGCGAAATTTCGATGTTCCTTTTGACGGTGAAATCCAATCCTTCGGCGATATTTCGCCGCAGTCGTGCAACAGAAAAATTATGTCGTCTGAGGTGTCGAGTCGCGGCGAAAGCTCTGAGCTATATTTTATAAGACATTTCGTTGAATATAAAATACATTTCTCTGTCTGTCTTTTTCAATTCAATCTATGCATAATGCATATATAATGCTCTATTAATAACTTCTGTTAGCGTTTTTAAACATTAGTCGTTGTAAATAATAATTACTGTTGCGTTTATCAAATTTTTAATAAAAATTAGCTTATTGAGAGAGAAAAAGAAATATCTAATCTTTTTGCCTAAATTTCGGTCGCTTTGAGTTTTATTAATATATAATTATGCATATCGAAAGTATCTCATCAAAAAGAAGATACAAAATAATTAAATGTATTTTTTAACTCTTCAAGTTGTACATACGGTTATATTATTATTGTAAAATTCTCGTTCGTTTATTAGACGCAGTTTTACAGCTATTCAAAAGTGATCCTTCTCTCTTTTTTTCAAATGAAGCGTCACAATTCGTTGGCGCGGAGTAGGGAAATCTGGTATAACCCTCGGGTGCCATTGTCGTCTGTTAACGCCGTGTGAGGGTAGCACGTCGGGACAAGTGGCATTGTGTGCTTTCGGGGGCCCACGGTGTACAGGTGCACCGCGTAAAGTGCATAATGTAAAACGATGAACGAGGGAAGAGAAGACACGGGAGAATATGGGCGGGGCAGGCGCGCAACAAAATTAGGGCTCCTTTTACAACGAGAGAAAGTGAATGGCGGGGGTTGCTGCTTTCGAAACTGCGAGATGGATTTTTGTCTCGATATTGGTGACACGTCAAGAAAACGAAACGTGTTTTGCGACCGCTTTTTAAAGAACGTAAGTACTCACGCCACACTTCGTGAAATTCGAATATCACGTGAATTTGTCATTAAATATGGCATGGCATTATTTTTCATATTTGTTTAAACAATGATTGTTTAAAAAGTATTCTAATAAATAAACTCGACTTGTTTCTACAAAATGGTCAATAAAAGAAAGGTCAATGAAATTTTAGTTGTGAAATAATTATTTAAACAAATTATATTTGACAATTTTGATCATGAATTCATAATTTACGAATCGTCCTTCTTTCTTTTAATTTTTAATTATAAATTTTGTATAAAGCAGTTAATAGAAATTAGAAAAAAAATTAAAATAATGAAATTATAAAAGAATAGATGATTTTCATAGATTTTTGATTACTAAAAACAAATCCGTAATTGAGAAATTGCTTTGTCACGTCACATTTTTTAACTATTTTAGCTCAAAAGTACCCAAAAATGCCATTGAACATTAAATCTAATTTTCACAAAAATGTGACGTGATAGAGCAATTTTTTCATTTGCGGATTCATTTCTTTAGCGACAAAAAATCTATAAGAATTGACTGGTCCGAGTCGTGGCCTATTTTTGTCGATCATTGTAATCGAAGTACTCTAACATTTTTTTCTCACTGAAGGTGCAAGGTGGTGAACTATTGGCGATACCTTGTGGGATCACGTCGCGCAATTGAGGCCCCGAGAAAAGGGCCCCAGATCACCGCCATATCGCGATTGGTCGGGACGAAACAAGAGAGGTTTGCGTCAAGGGATCGTACCACACCTCCGCGATCGTCCCTTCGTTGGGATTGGCCAGTCGCTCGGAATCTTTCAGGCCTCTCGTCCATCTTTTTGCCCCTCTTTTTTCCACCTCGGGCCTCTCTTCTTCCCCTTGCCTCTCTTCTCCTTGCTCCCTCCCCCCTACCACAGCATTGGACCTTTGTTTTCTATTTGTTCGACTTTGAGACGCATTGGGGCTTTGGCTTCACGTTACCCAACTCCGGTCCCTTTCTCTTTTCTCGCGTTCATCTTCATCATTATTATCACCGTCATTCGTGTTTCTATTTTTACTTCTGGCCGCCGTTTCGTCGTCTCGTCTCTGCTCAGCGCATCGTTATTATCGTCATTAACGACGAGGAAGCGAGTATGCCACTACACAGTTTATGCTTTATCGTGGTTTGTGACATGCATATTTGAACATGTATTCCTAAAAGAAAATTTAAAGTAATGTTTTAATCAAGCTATTCATGTTTTTGAAGTTACAGACAGAAAAATGTAAATTTCAGGACTTTCTCTCTCTCTCTCTCTCTCTCTTTCTTTCTCTTTCTCAATATTAATTTAATTTAATTTTTTATTCTTTATTCTTTGTTTTTTTCTCTTTTTTTTGTTACTTCTCATAAAAGTAATTTTTGTATCATTCTCATGTACTTTACCACTTATTTCACTTACGTTGCTTTTTATTTTTTGTATTTTTATTTCTTGGTTATTTTCGTTTCTTTTTATTTTTCTTTTTCTTTATTTATTTTTATACCTTAATTCTGCTTTTATTTTGTAACTTATTTTAACAGTCTTATGTCCATTTCAATCGATGTAAATTAACTTTGACCTCAGTGTAACTTGCCTTTTATCTTTTTCTAATTTTTAGAATTAGAAAAGGATAATGAGTAAATTAAACCGCGATCAAAGTTAATCTACAATAGTGAAAATGGACATTAAAAGGCTCGCCTTAGAATGATAATAAATGCTTTCACTCATTCACTCTCTCTTTCTCTCTCTCTCTCTCTCTCTCTCTCTCTCTCTCTCTCTCTCTCTCTCTACCTATCTACCCAAAAAGAAATTATTACGAAATAGCCAGAATAAATCTTGAAAACTACAGAGTCAATTTAAGTTTAAGTTCATTCATTGGCACGAGGGTTGGTAGGAGTTTACGATTTTTATAGGAAATGCGATAATAATTGACTGTTATTGGCACAAATGATATATATCTTATATACCTTAAATACGTACATGGCAATAAGAAGTGATATGTCGAAAGGAGAATATCAAAAGTCGTGCAGCTAAGTGCTTTATGAAGATGGACAAAAAGCAGGTTAACGATCTCTCGTCGCATTTCAGCTGTGCCGGGACTTTTACACCCGGATAATAAGAATCGGCCGCGTTCTGAAATCACGATCTCTCGAAATAACATGATATTGCACTTCCGCCGTGTGTGCGCGGTAATACCCTCCGATACGCAGAAAAAGAAATTACTGTACCCGCGATTGTACAACACATTACTTTATGATGTCAATTACTTTAATTTCCATTATCGTTTTCAGAAGTGGGATATCGCGTTCGCATTCCGTCGCGAGAATAATCGCCGTGACCGTAAACCCTTTTCGCGACGGACGGAATCACGAGCCACGGTCTCTGCAAACGGGTTCATAAGAAGTGACAGTCCGCGAGCTCGGGCGGTGCACGTGGCCGTGAATTTTTATTTTATATCGCGCGCAAGAAGTTTCGGCGCGACTACAACTCGGAGCCGATCGTTATTCCCGTTTCTTGCGCGCCTTCTTGCGACCTTTAAATCTGCAAGTCGGCGCGGATGTTCGCCTTCGTCGTTTTCTGTCCTTCGCCTTTCCCGGCGAGTGCCCGCTCACCGGCCAGGCTTACGTCCTCCTCAGACATTGATCCTTTCCCCCTTCCTTCTTTTCCTCTCTTCTTCTCCCACTCCCTCTCTCTCTCTCTCTCTCTCTTTCTTTCTTCAATCTTTTTCTTCACGTTAAATTTACCTCGCGGCGGCCGTGCGAGAGCCGTTGCGCTCATAAATTTCTAAAAAGAAAACGGCGGCCCGCCGCGTATAACACGCGCCTCCGGAATTATTGCGCAGCTCGAAACGCGCTGCTAATTTTTTACTCCTCGCCTCTTGCCGCCCCCATCCGCCGTACGCAGATTTTTATTTATTTTTTTCGCCGCCGGGTAGAATGCGCGCCGCGCGTACCCCGACTGCGTATATCTCTCGCGAAGGAAGGGAGAACCTTCATTAAAACGCTTGCCTCCACGTGTCCTACTATAGCCGCCATGTTAACGGATACCACAGGACCCTCTCCGTCGGGGATCCGACGTACGTGGCTTTGTGGCCGCGTAATAAGGACGCTACTGAAAGCGCGGCGAATTTTAACGGCCACAGGGGCTCGACAATCTGCGCCAGTAAGCGGCCAGTCGTTTGACTCGGAGAGATTTCATCTTCGGTAATAGATTGAAAATTGAGAACCGAGCGCGCCGCCCTTCGTGTCCGATTGTGCGGTGGCCATGTAGTCGGCCAGCGTGGCCTTTCACTGAGATCCGATGCTTTTGTACGTCGTGTTAAGCACGCTGCCGAGAGATGAGGCGAAATTTATCGGTTGTCCGTGCTTGATAATCTGCGTTAATTAATGCCGGCTACCGACAGCGTGGGGGTTTTACATTCACTAAGCTCGAGTACCTTGAGTACGCGAATCAGGTGGACCTGATTGCCCGGCGGGTTGCGCAATGAGGTCTGCACAGTGCAGGTGCGCAATTGGTAATTTTCTGCAAATTGAGTTAAAGTGGTATGTAAGAGTTACAAAGGCGTGCAATTCTTGGTTATTCTGTGCTTTTCGCCGTACAAAAATATTTATTAATCGTACAACTTTAATAAATAATTTGAATTTAGTCGACAAACTGGCAAATACAATTCTACAATAATTATTATTTTTTATCATTGGCGACTATAAGTAGGATTACACACAATCTATACTTTTGTTGCACACAACTTGAGTTCAGAATTAACTCGGTTAGACAAAAGATTTTAAATAATTTTACATATTATTGTACGTTATACATATATTATTGAGTGATACGGCAGATGTACATGTGTAAAATTATTCTCGTGCTAAGAAAAGTGATTACCCAATTTTTAGGTAACAGTGGTTATCTTCACAAAAAATGTTTTTTTGATATAATCTTAAAATGCACTCATCATTTACTTGAAATAATATTTACTTAAAAACTTTTGTGCACACACAGAAAAATTTATATTTGAGAATTAAATAAATATTATTTATTTCAAATATTTCACAAGTTCATATAGGGTAACTGCGGTATATACGCCGTAGCTGTCGATAATTTAATTTATCAAGTATTATTTATTATGTTTAAGGAAAATAAATTATACCAATAAA
>QKQZ01051544.1:0-15011 GCA_003595255.1 Solenopsis fugax
ATAAGAAAACACAATTCTACTTTAAAAAATATATATATATATATATATAACTATATTTTCTTTCTTTTACAGTTCACGGACTATTGCCGTTCAAGTTATCGCGACACAGGATTCGAATGGCAAAGCGGCTCGCAGTTCGTAAAACAGCAATACATCGTAAAAGTATTTACGCAGAACTCTCTACGCGGAGACGACAAAGCTGATCTTATTCTCTCCGCGAAACACGATCAAGGCTAATATACAAAACAAGAGTCGGGCAGAGGATCGACGTAATGTTACCCGGACTCACTTTGAGATCTTCCGAAAGGCAACGTGAGTCGTCAACTCGACATTTGATAGCAAAGGTGAAAGCTAGTTTCTTCCTTTTTTTTGCGGTAAATCTTTCACGGAGGAAACTTTGGCGATTTCGAACTTTTAGACAAGCGAATCACTTAACTGAGGTCAGCCAACTTTTTCCTCGACTTTTTTTCTGATAAAAATTAAACTAATCGGAAAGAACGTTAATTTAATGGATGTATATAAAGAATGTATCCACGGAAGTATCCATCATACTTTATCAGGATGTTTACTACCGAGAAAAGCTCGGGAAATCCAAAATTTTCAAGGAATTTATTTTTTATCCTTGAAAATCATGGAGAAGAGAATTTCATAAAGAATTTTATTGGTATTCTCATACCGATTAATCACTAATATCCCGCCGTATAAGAAATTTTTGGGAAATTATTTTAAATTTAAATTCTATTTCCCCTTTTCTGATAAAAAATTGTTTCATTTTTTTCTTGATAATGCAAAATCGATTAGCAATAAATATGCCACACACATCCACGTATATATTCTCTTGGGATTCGCGAGTTTTTATAAAAAAAATATTAACAAGACAGCACATCGTTCTAAGTTGACGTGTTTAATCACCTTTCAAATGTACTTCCGATGAGCTATCTGTGTATTTTTCTCTCAGTGTAAAGCGGCACCCCTTTATTTCTCGCTCAACGTTACACTTTATTAATGCTGATAAAAACATGATTTGCTTAGATATTAACGAAATAAAATCCATAATTATCTGTGCTAAAATCTAATAAAAATGAATTCTTTAAATTTAAAAACGAGAATAAATTTTTACACACTGAGAAAAAAATTGTTAATGGATTAACAAAATATTTCCAATTCTGTTGATTCAACAAAACTTTTTTTTACATAATTTAAACGATAGTGGTATATTATTGACAATATCACGTTATTTTATATATTTGTAACGTTCTAAAACTGTTTTATATTTTTCTCTTTCTTATTTTTCTCACAATGCGATTTAAACATAAAATCGAGTGTAGCGTAAACTAGCATACTTGTCGATAAGAAAAACTATAGGATAATAAAAATCGTATACGACAGAATAAAAGGCACAGCATTATCTATTTATTAAGTTAGTTATGTAACTTGATCTTTATATATTCCGTCGTAACAATATTATAGCGCTATATGTTGCACCTTGGAAAACAACATGAGATGTTTGTATAAATCTGCAAAATGTTTTACACCAAAATGAAAAGCTTTTAGGAATGTTTTATACCTTAATTTATAAGTGTTTTGTAACTCATGTGAAAGGAAAACTTTACTACATCGGTTTTATGACTCATTTTTGCTTATTTTACGAAAAATTTAATTACTGCAAAATTCGAATTAATATTATAAATCTGCTATATTATTTGTTAGAACACACTTTCTAATCTTTCTTTGTATTTGTCTCCCAAATTTTATTTGAGATAAGTTTTCGTTTAAGATATATAATCCAAAAGCGAAGTAATATGTCAGTGATCTTTCTCTATCTTATATTTTATCAAATAATTTTTTATTTATAAATTCATATTCTTTATCCGCATATACTATAACCGATTTATGAGCCTGTATTATCAATTAATAATACTAAAAATGACAAAATAGCAAAGTTCAAGAAGCAACTTAACTTGTAACAATAATTAATAAAAAACCTAGTCAAAAATTACAAAAATGATTTGCAGTTGACAAACTTGAAGAGTACGAAGATTCGATCAGGACTGAAGACAAGCAGAAGAAAAAGGAGCTTGCGGGGATGAAGATGGTAACGTAAAAAGACGGGATCGAAGGACAATGCAAAATCGCGGGAAGTGATAGAAAATTTCTAAACGAAATGGAAATAAGCTCGATGACGACAACGGCGACGGTCGCTTCCAGTTATTACGACGTCGATAGGTTCGCGCAAAGTTTCAATAACAGCAACAACAGCAGCCACTACTATGAAGGGCCGCTCGAATGTATGCAGGAAGTCAATATCGATGGCCTGGCCGATTTTATTATTTACGGCATATTCGTCAATCTGATCGGCCTCTTCGGGATCTTTGGCAATGCAATCTCGATGATCATCCTGTCGCGTCCGCAGATGAAGTCGTCCATCAATTATCTGCTGATTGGATTGGCCAGATGTGACACAGTGCTGATCGTCATCGCGGTAAGTCTTTTTTAGTATTTACAACTTGACTTTTTAAAAGAAAAAAATTTATTTAAACTTCAGAGGAAGAAACAAGTAGTTAGGGCGAAATAAGAACCGCTCAAAAGCGTAAAAGCCGCATTTTTAAAAGCCAAGTAAAATATAATCTTTAATGTGCTAGCGAATGATTAATTCACGCGGAAAATTGTAATTTGCTCGTGTAACGCTTTATTTCTTGGCACTTTGAAAAAGTTAGAAATTATGGCTGAAAAAAATATGCTGATATCTCGTTTAACTTCGTGAACATTTTTATGAATTCGTATTAATGTAGAGTTAAATTTTATATTGTAAAATTATTGTGTAAGATCGTAAAATGTTACAGAATATGCCTGCTTAATATAAAAGAAACGGTCAAAGTGAATAGCCACTTGAGTGAGGTGGTCGAGGTACTTTTCGCCCTTATTACGAAGAAAAAAATATGAAAGAGTTTTTATTATACCAAAATTAACGTTCATTTTAAAAGCCTTTGAAGAGCACTTTATTATTAAACAGAATAATGGATTTCATATCGAATTAATTTATATCATTCATATATCGGCTGTTAAAAAAACATATTTTACATATTAGTATAAACATTTTTAATTATTTATCTGAAAAGTACCGCTCGTATTCTTTAAAGAGATAACAGATCAAATTTAAATATGTGATGTCAGAACAGATTTACTTGCATTATAATACATTCAATAATGAATATAGTGATGAATATTTCATGTGTTTCCGCACGATTTAGTTCTTAAATGCAACTAAGCATATAATATGTATGCAAATATTTACATCCACTATGTATTTTATAAAGCTTGTTTATGAAAGTTAAAGACACGTTTCCTTAAGTGCAACTTCTCTCTCCACGATCCCAATTGCGACACGTGATGAATCGCGACTCGCAGAACGGAAAATCAATGTTCAATTGGCACACATGACCAGAAACGATTTTCAATAGGATCGTGGAACGCCTCGTAATTGCCATCGGATGACCCAGCGTTTACCACCGTCGCGTCTGGCTGCTGCCAATCAATCATGTGCACCAGATAAAATTTAAAAAAAAAAATATCTCATCGTTCCTAAACCATTGAGTAGCATTTCGAAGGGCTTATCACGACGCCTTGTTACCCTTATCTTTTATTAACAATAGCTCTCGAAACAACCGAGCTCACTCATGTCGAAAGCGATACGAGTTAACGTTTCAGATACAACATGTTGTTAATCCTCTTTGTGAATATACGGGATGTTCAGAGAGCCATCGCGCGTTGATAAAATGTAGAACAAAACCGTTTATTAAACCTATTTCAATTAACGCATTAGTTTTAAAATTATGAATGAGTCTTTCACTAATTAAACTATAGATATATTGCAAAACTTTATTTATTTTGTTCTTAATTATATGAACAAATTTATCTTATTAATTTATATTTTAATTATTGCCTAATGAAAATTGCAAAAGTCGAATCCGAACAAAGCCCATGAAAAAAATTCAGTATATTACATAAAATCCTTTATCTTTATTTTAGTTTTAGACAAATCTTATTTAATGAAATTTTAATTCAAAAGTCACTTTTTTATGGATATATTTATTTTTTAGATTTATTAATATTAAATATTAATACTTTGTGTGTGTAAAGTTGAATTAAAGTAATATCCAATAATTAATTAATTCTTCAAACTTAAAATTTTAAAATTAAAACATTAAAATATTAAGTTAAAAAATATAAATACAACGTGAATTAATATGATAGATTTAATTAAAGAAGTGCAATTCTTAACAGTTTCATACTACGTATAGATTGATTTATTCATTATTAAAGCTCATTGCTAAGTTTAATATCGTAACTTCAATTAATATCTTGCATGCGACATGAGTACCTTTTCTTAATCAAGTTATTCCAACTGGTTTTGAAACTCTTTTGTACTAGTACCTTTCACTAACGAGTTAATGCAAAATGCTCGCGTATTTACCTTCATTATATGAACCTGACAATTAATTAATCTTCGCCGTGCTAAACGAAGCAGTTAAGGGTCTGAAAAGATTAATGACATTTGATAACAAGTGTTAAATATCGAAATATACTTTTCGTAAAACATACCACTATATACTAGTCTACAATACTTTATCGTAGAAATCAGCTGCAGACCTCTCGTTTAATTTTACCCTTAATTTCTTGTTTCACGCAGTCGTAAATTTCCGACATGGTTAAGCTTTTCATTAAAATAAATTCTCTTTAATATAGCTCAGCAACACGGTGGTTTTGGTTTATCTCATATAATTTCAGCTATTTCTCTAAACAAGTAATGTATCATTTATACCATTAGCTCTTCTCTCGCATTTTTGCCTCGAATGTACATACGTTTATATGATTTTACGAATTTTATAGAAATTTAAAATGAGAGAAAAAGAATAGAAGAAACCTTGTTATGAAGAACATTATAAAAAAATCGCAGTTAATTTTGTAACCTGCGTTGCCAAATTTAAAAAAAATGTTAATTTTAAAATTCTCTTCTCGAAAAATACATATATTCAGTCGTAAGACAATAAGAAAAAAATAAATTATGTGTTCAATTATAATTATATATACAAATGTAACTTATTTGAAATATGTAACCAAATTTTGAAAACAATTTCATAAAAAAATAAACCAAAAAAAATGTATTTTTTTAATATTTTACGTTGAGATAGAAAATAATTTTTACTGGAAATTCTAGTTTCTCATAAGTAATAGAAGATGTAATAAGGAGCAGATGTCACATGGATCAAGTTTATTGTAGTGCAATTCTACGTCATCCTCGTAGCCCAATCCTTGCCAATATAAATTTACGACGCAAACGAAAAAACTTGGCCGAAAATGTGTATGCCCTGTCAGAATGTCGTAGAATAATATGGATCACATGTCAAGCTTATGTAAATAAGTCGTCACGTGTTACGCGGTTTTGCATTTTCCTGGATAAAGTCAAGACTAACGGGACTGACACAGCATGGTAAACAGGATCTTCCGGTTTAAAAGAGATGAACCAAGATCCCGTGAACCCTCTCGAGGCTACACCAACCTCTGGTTATTAATTAATTATTCGAAGCAAACTCTCCCTCGACTTCGCGCTCCCTCTTCCTAACGAACTATTTATGTACTTATCGATCGCACATTACGAACACAAAAGCGCTACGCATTTATAAATAATTTACAATAAAGTCAAAGATTACGTTTTTTTTTTTTTATAGAAGATGGTCCAAAAATACTACACAGTTTAATTTTAATTTAAAAATAATACAGTTTAAACTATAATAATTAAAATCAAATATTTTTTGACAAATTATTTGAAGAAAAGTAATTGTTTGTTTAAAACCGTAAGAATATTTATAATAATTAACGAGACACAAATAAATAGTGAAAAAATTTATTTTGTTTTTAATTATAGGAACAATTTATTTCATTAATTTATATTTTAACTACTGCCTATTAAAAATTGCAAAAATTGAATCTAAACGGAGCCCATAACAGTAAAAGTTTAATATATTACATAAGAAGCTATTATCTTTATCATCTCCATAAATTATGATCTTTTATAGGTATTAATCTATGGATTACCGGCAATCTACACGTATACGGGCGCGCTGTTCGACTATAAGTTCATCGTCTACCCGAAGACCATCCGATATTTGTATCCGCTGGCTTGCATAGCGCAATTTGTAACGGTGTATCTGACGTTAACGGTGACTTTAGAGAGATACATCGCGGTCTGCCATCCGCTGAAAGCCAGATCCTTCTGCACTTACGGGCGGGCCCAAGTGGCAGTGCTAGTCATAGTGATCGTCGCCTTTATTTACAATCTACCTAAGTAAGTAATCAGACTATTTAACATTTATCGTGTTTTCTCTCAGTCTGTAATCATTAGATGACACTATAAATTTGTCTACATTAAAAAAAGGAAAAGTTTTAATTAAAATACTTTAATTAAAATAATTGTGATTGCATTTTTAATCTTTTGTATTGTTTGAAACGATATAATATAAAATGTCATTCATAGTGAGAAAAGGATAAAAAGAGAAGAGAATTTGTGTGGAAAAACTTGTTGCTCTCAAGACTGCAACAGGATCTGGAATGATTGTACAAATTAATGAAATTAATTTTTTATTTTACTTAGATTCTGGGAAATCGAGGTGTACAACGAGAGACATTGGAAGTACAATATCACAGCGTACTGCGTTAAACCAACTGAATTAAGGAACAACGAGTACTATATCACCCTGTATGTCCATTGGATGTATTTTTTCGTGTACTATATGTTCCCGTTCTTCGCACTGGTGATTTTTAACACGGCCATATACCGACGGGTGAGTAACGTGAGCGAAGCCCAACGTTGTCATAAATCTGAATTATTTCGCTAAAATAATATTGTATGATGATGGAGGTCTATGAAAAAATAATGTACCTCGCGAAAAAAAAATATTTTATTTCGCACACATATGAATAATCTAAAATTTATTCCGAATATAAAGTTACAAAATCAAACTGATAAAAAAAAATTAACGAAACAGTTTTATTGTATAACCTTGTGTGAATGATCGTCAAATTTCGAACTGGAAACATGGTAAAAAACATTGACAACCCGAAATGAAAAAAAAAGCGAGACAGAGCTGGATTAAACGTGAGATATCGAACAGCTTGTCAGCGGTGGCGAGGTTCTCCGATAGAACTAAAATTTTTCAGAGAGCTGCCGCACCGTTTTATTAAAACTTCTTTTTAGAATTCACAATAAGTCATGACAGAGGAAGGGGAAAGAGTGACCGATATCGCAATAAGTTCGAGTGACGGGTCGGGCTTAAAAATACGAATGATAAGACGGGGCGACGAAACCAATAAAGTTACACAAAGTGTATAAGTCTCTTTGATACACGTGCACACGCTTAAAATTTGCGAGCACGTATGAGGGCAGCGAAATTCACAGACGACTGCCCTCTCATACGTGCCACTTGTGCAGACCACACGAACTGGAGCTGCAAACACAAGGAATATTATCCTTCTTCTCCTCCTCCTTTTCTCCTTTGTTTTTCAACGAAATACGTGAAATATTTCCAGCCGCAAGTTAATATGTATTTATTGCAAAACGATTTCTGCACTCTAATTTAATATATAATAATAAATAATATAATGTAGTATTATAAAATTAGCAAAAAACCTAAATCCCAATACGAAAGTTACAGTAATTTCATATCTCAGTATATTTTTCTTTACTATAATTAATTAGGTAGAAAAATAAATATGAAGAGAGTTATAAATTAATGTAACTATTTGATGTAAATTAATGAAGATCTTTGCAACTATTAATTCTACAAGAATGCAATTTTATAAACATGCAATTTTTTTGACGAGAGATATCTTTTCTTTGTACGGTTTAATTGAAGAGAGAAAAGCAAGCAAAATAGAAACGATAAAAACTAAAATTTAAATGATTTCTAAGTAAGATAATTACATACGTTAATCTGTGATATACGTGGTATGCATTTTCAAATAACATCAACGCACCTAATATTTTCACGATAAGATTTAGCCGCAGGGTCGAATTGGACCCCGTGTGACCTCGGGGATCTGAAATTACAAAGCGCCAGTTGTCGAAGGACAACTATTTTCCTCAGCTTTCTCTTATCGTAAAACTTTAGCGTCTGCAAACTTCATCCTTAATTCCGGGATCAGAATGAAATTTTCACTGACATACTCTGCGCGACAACTTCAGGTGGGCGAAAAGCGCGTTTTCGATGAGAAAGCTCATGCGGCAAATGAAGGAAGTCATTTAATCTCGTCTTGAAATTCTTACTTTCTCACGGGAAGTTGCTGTCTCTTGACGTTTCTCTCCCCAGCGAGAAACCACGACTGAGTGACGAGAAAACGCGAACAGAAAAAGCAGGGAATGTTTCCGCCTTTGTCGAACGAAGAAAAAGTCTCGACAATATAACGGTCTTGATAAATAAATGAAAAAAATGCGTCTATTTGTTTAAATTTATATATTTCAGAAATTTTTCTAAATCTCGTAGTGAACCGTCACTCAAAAAAAAAATGAAAATTAATCTTGTCAATGTCATATGATTTGTTCTAAATAAGAGTCAAAATTCACTCCTAGGGTTGAATAGAAATTCTTTAGGAATCTCTTGTTAAAAATCACACGAACATTAAACAAGCTCAATTTATACTCTTTTAGAGTGACGTTTCACCCCGCCCGGGAAAAAATTTTTCATATATAATTTAATGTAATTATATATCATATATGTCCATGTATTAATTATATATAATTATAATTATATGATTATATATAATTATATATTCACATAATTATAGATATTTATATATGGATACATTTGATATGTAATTATATGTATATAAAAAATTTTTTTCCCGGGTGCGAGATTTAGACAGTAGTTAAAATTTCTAATGAATATAATTCGTCGTACCATTAAATTGTGCGTTTTCTATATTTCTTCGCAATGTTCCAAAATTCTCTGTAAGATCAAGATAACCCAGATAGGCATCCGTTTCATGAATGATGGGGTGACAGGTGTAACTCAACGCCTTGACAAGGAATAAACGCTTACGTTTGCGTCAGCTAAGGGCGTTCGCCCCGCTTTATTTCCACGACCACACATCTGCAAGGTGCTATATAACGCGGCTCATCTCCGGAGTATATGCGCCTACATACTACATTCTCGCGGATAATAATTTCATTAATAATTTAACGCGGGCACACGAACGCACGAAGAGCGAGAAGTGAACCGAATACGCGCGCGGTAATCCGAGGCAATTCGGCGACACGTGACACGCATAATAATACGCCGGAGCGACACAAAGTCTTAATGATAATTAGCACCGCCACTTCGCCGTCGTAATTGTTTCAGCAGACAAGCACGTAACTTGCTTTCGTGATCCAAAAGCGAAACCAGCAAAATTAGGAGAACGCAAGAAACATGCGATTCAACGTATAACAGGCAGAAATTTATAGAGCGAAATTCCGGGAAAAACTTTTTCATATATAATTATATATTTTGTAATATACATATATGGACATATTTGATATATAATTATACATAAATTTATATAATAATTACATATAATTATATGTAATGATAATATATTTTATATAATCATCTAATTATGTACAAAAAATTTTCCCGAGTATTATAATTTTCGAAATCTCTTGAAAATTGATTTATAATATTTAAATTTTTCCATATTATATTTTCCTATAATTTTTGTGTATCTTCTTTCTTTTCCTGCATATTTATTTTAATTCTATCAACATGGTTAATTAATTTGTTTAATAAGAATCGGAACATGTTACGGTGAATATGTATTTTAGGTAACGTGGATTTTATATAAATAGTTCAAAATTATTTTCATCTACTACTATTACGTAAATCACTATTAAATTATTTCTGATGCCCGAGATAATGCTATTATTACGCTTTCATGTACAGCTTTCCGCTTAATTTAAACCGTGCTTGATGTATTGGGATACACATTGTGTGAAAATGATTAATATATTGAGATCGTTTAACAAACTGTATATGCACTTTATAAATACGTCATAAACAGTATGCACTGGCTGATTTCGCGTCAATTGCTGTACGAGCTGTGAGCTCTGTTGAAACACCCCGTAAATGTAGTTGTTATAATTTTTTAGCTTGCAACTACCTTCGATTCGTTTCGTAATTATTTCAGATAAGCCACACCGTTATGTGTCGTTCTTCCGGAAGCTACTGCAATCCCGAAGATCCGCGACCGAAATCCCGAGATTAATCATTCTCGCGCACGAGATCCCGGGCGTTCTTCTTTTACCGTTCCGCCCCGTTTGGTCGGTAGTAAAATATCGTGGCCCGTCTGGCATCTATTCAGCGCTTTCTTACACCGCGTTCCCGAACACGCGGCGTGGGCGAATTTGGAAGCACTGGGAACGACGAGGTGGGATGCGAAACGTGAAATATACGCGACGAGCGCGAAGCTCGGAATTTTGTTCGCGAATCGAACGTTCTCGTTGATACCTTCTCTCTCTCTCTCTCTCTCTCTCTCTCTCTCTCTCTCTCTCTCTCTCNCTCTCTCGCGCCTCTATCTTTCACGAAGATCAAATATTATCGCATGAGGATATCCCGTATAGAGTAACACTCCACAAGCGACAAGAGACACTGGCAATCACGAGTATATTGACAGTTCTTATGGGGAGAGATGTCGGATTCTCGTGTCAAAGCTGTAAAGCAAGTTCTAAGGTTTCTTTGTAAATAAAACAGTATAGCAACATTTTACGCCGCATGAGAATATCTTTCACACAGAATAATGATGATCTGATCTAAGAATTAAAATTATTCAATATATTTATTATTAAAATTATTCAATATATTTAATATTTTGTACATATTTTTTAAAATATTTGAAGATATAAAAAAATATTCTAAANAAATATTTGAAGATATAAAAAAATATTCTAAAATTATTATTATATTTAATTCCAGTTATCAATAAATTAATTCTTTTCTCTTTATATGTCGAAAGTCCACATTTAGAAACACGTTTCTAAAAATGTTAATACACTTTTTTCTATTCTTGTTTCACGTCTAATGAAAGAAAAGTGCGCTAATATTCTAAGTATGTTCTGAATATGGGCCTAAATATAAATAGGCTACTGAATGTTAAATATCATCAGTGAGTAATGTGTTTCGAAAGCAATCTTGATATTGTTGTTACGAAACAGTTGACATTGTCTCGATATTAGAATCTATGATTAAAATTTAACATTCCAGATATAAGTATGCGAATCAATTAATATCTGACTTCTTAACTTAAAGCCAGACAATCATTCTCTATGGTATTCTTTCAAAATATCTGTTCTAACTTATTGACGTCTAATATACGAAATTTTGCAACTAGATGCTTTAAACTTACTGCATTAAAATTAGGATATAACGAAAATCTTTAAAATCTCATGCTATTTTTCACATTGAAAACTTCACGGCGACAGAGTCTGAAAAACAAAAAAATCAATTTTTCACAAATTTCGTCGCGGGATATTTTTCTTTGTTGAAGAACGATCGTAAATTTCGAAAAAAAGCGGGTCAGACACGGTTAAAGATACGTCACGCCGGGGACCACTGAGAATACAATGTGTTTCACATAACTTCCCAGCGAAATAATATGTGATGCGCTACAAAGTGAATAGCGACACAACATGTCGAGGGTACTATTATCGTTTTTTACATTGCGCCACGAGGGAGTCGTTAAAACTATAATTTCAATATGTCAAACATTTCGCCAACTCCTTATTTTGTTTCCAAAAAGTGCAGAAGATTAACTGATCTGAAAGATTATTATATCAGTAGAATCTGATTAGAAACTTCAATCTAAAAGTTGCAATCGTATTTTAAGTTCAGTGGAATCCTTTTCGAAGTTTATTGTAAGTTTATAAATCAATTAATTTGCTAAGAGTAAAATAAAATTTTTATTCAATTTACATATAATAAATACATTTGTCACATGGTCTCCGAATTTTTTTTATTGTTCTCCAATTTTGTCTTCAATATCGATATTTAGGAATATTGATACCTATATTTAATGCAAATTTAATTCTGCTATTTGAATAGCTACCGTGTTTCTGCTTATCTCAGTTCTCTAACGGTTCCTTGTTCGCGCAGGAAATTGCGTTGCTTGCTTCATCGTATCGTAATAAAACAAGAACCCGCTCATTAACTCTTCGTCGATCCTGTAATTAGTCGCGTTCCTTCAAAGGCGCCAATCGATCTTCTTTTTCACGCCGTTTGCGAGTCAGCTTCTGCTTATCACCGTGTATTACACCATCAAACGATATTACGGGAATTTAACATCAGAAAACTGCGTGTCCCGAAAGTCTCGCCTTATAATGCGGCAATTCCGTATTATTAGTCTCGTGAGTAAATATACAGTAATCCGTTTAAAAAAACACCATTGGCGTTTTTATTTAATACATATTTCTTAAAGCTTTTATCATATCGAAGATGATAAAATATTTATCATTGAAGCAAAATAAATATAGAAGGATGATCATTTTATAGCGGTAGTAAGTGAATATTGCGTCGCCTGATAAGATATTAGATTTCCTAATAAAAATAAAATATAATTATTAACTAATCCAATTTAATTGCCTATCATATACATAAAAAAATTATTCAAATTGACTTATGTCATATCTCGTAAAATCTAAAGATAAAAAAGAGAAATAAAAAATTCATTTTCCCAACATAAAAAGATTTATTTCTCATAATATATCTTTAGGCACGTGTCGTTTTCCAGGTCAGAAAGGCGAACAGAGACTTACAACAGCTGTCGCGTCACCAGCGCCGTGAGATCGGTCTAGCGACGATGTTGATGTGCGTGGTGGTCGTGTTCCTGATCTGCAACATTTTGCCCATGGTCTCGAACGCACACGAGACGTTCGTCGCGGATCCGCCGCAGTGGATGGTGCAGATCGGCAATCTGCTGGTGACCATCAACAGCAGCATCAACTTCATCATCTACGTGATCTTCGGCCGGAAGTTCAAGAGGATATTCCTCAAGCTCTTCTGCTCGTCCAGGCTGTTCGTGCCCGGTCGAGACAGTCCGGAGTTCCAGACGTACGACGAGTCGGTCGTCACCACCAACACGACGAATATCGAGCTGAGAAACTCGGTCAGGCACGGCCACCTCCATCGCGCCAACACCATCAGCTGGAACAATAATATCCACGTGTCCAACGGCAGCACCAGGCAGAGCTTGAAGAGCGGCAGACCAGCTAGTCCTGGTTCTTGTCCGGTTTATTATCCGGGTAAAAATCCAACTTCGAAAATTACGAACGGTCGCAACAGTTGGAACAGAAGGGAGAACGGCGATTCCACTCTGTAATGGACAATGGCAACAACTGTTTTTCGCGTTTATTATTAGAAGTCTACTGAGTATTTTAAACATCAAGAACTTCCACTGATTAGAAGTAGTAAAAAAAAAGTAGAATAGATAATTTTAGCGCCAATGGACAGCAAATGTCAGTCTTTTTATATCTGTTATTTTATCAGAAATCAACTGTATCTCAATTGCTTGCAGAGATCTTGGTTGGTCACAATCGTTGGGACGAAAGAATGATAGTTCCACGTTGTAATCTATGATACATAATCACTCTCGTTGGTTTATTATTTGATGAATGGTCCAAGTAAGGGCGCTGTTAAAAAATATCAAAAAGGACCAAAGCGATGTAAAAGATAATCAATATTCTTACCTAATATTTTTCATGAATTATTTAGGATATCATCTAGACGAAATTGGAGCAAGAAGACATTCGGAAGAAACAAAATAAATAATAGACCATGCTGTAATAGATAACAAATGTTATTATTTTTTATTTTTATTATTCAATCAGGAATAGAGAAAAATTATGTTGAAAAACCTAGAATATTAAGACAATCTGCAGAAAGGATAGAATAAGAATGAAGATAAAAGTAAAATAATCAGCGAACGACGTGAATAACCGATATTAACGTTTTCCACGTGTACGTTCCCGCAGTTATTTTAGCAGTTTCAACATTCAGGATGTTAGAATGGATGGAGAGATATAAGGATAAGATGAGGCGATTCAGCGTTGCAGTGGACAATCGATATTATTGTACCCTTGGGAAGAGCTCGGTCCAATCCTCACGCTCGAACGCTGTAATCCTGCGGGATGGCACGGCTTCCGATATAAAGGAAAAGGATCGTTAAAGATAACAGTTCTCGCATTTCCTGCCGCGAAAGAGTTCGAAAAGACCAAGTCTGTTGCAATGATGACCTTTCAAGCAATTCTCCGAAAGTTCCATCTTGCTTCAAAACGATCTAGTCAAATAAAGAAAAAAAACTAATGCTAATTATAATAAATTCTGATACCGCCATTTTGAATGCTTAAAACAGTTGCTTGACTTCGTTAATACGCTCGTGTATAGTACTTTCGTCATCTCTAAACACGAGTTTTCTCATTGTCTATCAAAGGCATATAACGACATTGATTTGATGGATTAACATAAATTAATAGATTAAGTATATAATAGATTGAGCAGTAAGAGATTTCCTTTTTTCCTATCAAAATTGATTCCTCGAAAGCAAACTCGTAATAGAAATAATAATAATAAAACGGATGTACGTATCACAATTCTAAATTTTAACAAAATAATATGAGAAAAATTTAAAAAAATATTTTTTTATTTCAGATTTTATCTTTCATCAAAAGTTCTTGATTTTTAGTATTAAATATCTTGATAATTAAAGCAGTGTATTAAATATCTAATAAATTTTAAAAAACCTGCGTATGTATAGACATATGTATATATGTATATTAGAATAAGAACAGAGGCAAAAATCTCTATCAAATTATACAGAATTACAATTTCATGACAGTACACACACAAATCTTATTTTGCTTTAATATTATTCTTGAAACGAAAGAAGCAAAGAGAAATAATATGAGCAATTTATGTAGCTATATATATATA
>QKQZ01051547.1:0-11555 GCA_003595255.1 Solenopsis fugax
ATACGTAACAATTTAGATAACGTATATAAAATAATGTATATAAAATAGATAATATTTATAATATAAATGTTATATATATTTTTTTTTTCTTTAATATTTTTTTATATCTATGCATATAACAATTTACGTAACAATTTAAATTACAAATGGATGTAAAAATTCCTTGATAATGTAATAATATAATAATTCTTTTCAATAATATTTTTTAATTATATTGGACACTGAAGATGAAAATCGAAACATTTGTGTAATATTTAAAATATTTATTCATGTAATTTTAGCATTACAAAACCTATCTTGGCTCGTAATCCATTATTGTTATTTATCTTTTTAATAATTCCTTTGTGAGAATTGTGATTTATAATTATTTCATTCATAATTATTTTCGGACCGCTTTATATAATCTCCAATTATCTAATAATTGTGCCGCACCAGTATCTGCGAAATACGGAGGCTTTTCGCGAAATTGTTCGCTTATCGTCGAGTGCAGCGCGTTCGCGGTTCGGTGCGATGCGCTTTTCCACAACTGCAGCCGATATTTCGGTGGACGCCACGGCGGTGCAATTGTAGCGGAATGCAAGTATTGCACAATAATACCCAGCGAAGTAGGGCGTTAAGAAGTTGTCTCCGTCCAATGTGTGCTCGCCTCGGTGAAAGCACGGTGTGCATCAGCGACTCACGTTAATCTCGCGTTTCGCGGTTTTTTTTTATTGCGCAATTATCCTTTCGGGCAAATGCCGTTATTTGCCGAATCGCGAGACTTGGCCGTGAGCCTGCGTGACCATTTTCGAAATTGAGGGGACGAGCGTACACGGTATGTTTTGCCGTTTGCCTATTCATTTCGGGATTGGTATTAATATAATTCCGAAATTATTAGCAATGACGCGAGGATATATCAGTTCATCTGAGAATATTCATTTGAAAAAACAAATGGGTGAAATGGAAAAATTTTTGTCTCCGAAATGGCAAATACGTTTTTTTTTTTGAGATGAATCTAATTTTGATCTTTAAACAATTTCAATTAGTCGAAAAAATATTAACATATGTGACGTATGTCCCAGCAAGATTTAAATTCCTGTGCTTTTTTTATTTTTGCTCTCTTGCTTTAAAAGATTAAAGACTTTATTCTTTTTATTATCTCTCTGTTTTATTTTTATACTTTAAGAGACAAGAATTGATGTTATGACAGTGGAATTACTGTACTAAATTAGTATACTTATGATGAAGTATAGCATGGATAGCATGGGGTCTGAGATACCTCACATGGTTCGCCATGTTGATTTTTTCCACCTGGTTCGCAGAAGGTTAAAATTAGTATATATGAAGCTATTAAAGTACAAGAAGCTATGAGAATGGTATGTTAATGAAATTACTAAACTGTAGTAAAATAAATAATATTATGTGAAAGTCGACCGATATGAACAACACAAATCAAGAGTTAATAAGACCTTATTCCAGAAAGGTCAAAGTGGATCTTTGTGCTTAAAAATATCTTTTGCACGAATTTAACAATTTCCAGTGTATTAAAATATTACAATAGAATACAAAATACTCTGAGAAAATGTTTTCGAAAGACGTAACGAACAACAATGCTATCAAGTGCCCATAATTAAGATTTAAAATAGTTCCCATCAATAATGTCTTTTTATTTTTAAATATTTATTCACTGAGAAAAAAAAAAACTGTTAACTGAACTAAATACGTTTAGTTGCATATGAATTACTTAGTTCAAATGTTAATTTATTTGAGTCAAATACACGGTAGTAATTCGAATGAATATCTGTAATTATGTTAAATGACATTTCTTTGAATTAACAAATGTTTGCTTGACAGTCCGTGACCGCCGCATTTAGTTGAATGAACTAATATTTTTTTAAGTCAACAAATTTTTTTTCTCAGTGTAGTTTTTTATCAAACAGAATAGGAATTATTAGAGATGAGAACATTATTATATGTATTTTACTAGCAGAAAAACATGGATTAATACATTTATAAAGCAATTATAATGTACTAGGTATTTAATGACTTCATATGCTGATTATAATACTTTGACGACAAATAAAAATTTTTTTAAGGTCAGAATCAGATTTAGCGGCTCAGAAACTACAAAAAAAAACAGACATTTTTACTTTTGCCATTTCGAGAAGCAAAATCAACCGATCCATTTTACTACGTTCTTTCCATCGATAAATAATTGCACTAATTAGATTCCCGGCTCCAAAATTAACCCAAAAATGGGGCTTCATCTTTCCGCGGAGAATTCAGTGGAGCGTTCCTCGATGGACAATCTCGGTCCCTGGAAATTATACCTCGCTCATTGCGGATCGGAGCCGCGCAGAGATATCGACGAAACGTTACGTCCGAATTCGAAATTCTCCGTAGCGAGGTTCAAAATTAGTCAGGACGAACTCGGAACGTAGAGAGAGAGAGAGAGAGAGAGAGAGAGAGAGAGGAAGAAAGCGCGACATCCTCTCTCCGGGTCCCCTTGATAAATTCATTCGGGTCAGTCGGGGGTCGACTCGGAACCGCTACTATTCACCATGCGGCTGAATCAGCGCTAATGGGGCCGTCGGAGGAGGGTGAGGGGAGGGAGAAGGGAGGGGGGGAGGCGGACTGCAATCTTGGGCTGAATTTCAGCGACGCAGCTCAGGTATTTCCGATTACGCGCTACTTGAGAATTCCGCTTGATTGCCCTAATCGGCCGCGTGTCGATTTCCTGTTCGCCGCGCCCGTTTTTCCTACTCCCCCCCTCTTCACCCCCTTCGACTCCCCCTCCTCCCTGCGTGTCGCGTTTCGCGGCGCATCGGATGCTTAATGGTGTTTTGCTGAGATATTTAAACGCTCGATCTAAAACGTACTTAATGTTGGAACAACTGTGCGTTATCGTGGTTAATGCTCGTTTCGGACCGTTGCGTTATCGTTCGCCATTAACTTATACACCCGCGACGTCACATACGCGCAATTTAGCGCAATATCGGTCGGGATTGGCAATCGAAATGCCGCCGCTGCCGCGAAATTATACGCAAATACGTCGCGACGATTTCACTAATAATTTAGTCGCGTAAACGCGCATTTAAATTTCAGATTAATTATTTGTAATTCACACATGTATAATTGCAGGGCGCGGCGGGAGTAAATCCCGATAAATTTATACATACGCGATTTTATCGCACTTGTATAGGCGCGCGAGCGCAGTTATGCACTGTAATTACGCGCCTCGAAACGGACGCGCGCGCACGCCCGACGTTATTTTTACATATAATTTAATTCGAGCGGATTTAATTGTACACGAGCGCATTCCTTCGCAAGCTGCGCTCCCATCACTCTCGCTATTTTTCCGCCACGGGGTTTTTTCCGACTCTTTTTCGACTTCTAGAGTGCGTGCCTCTGCGTGCACGCGCGGGCTTCCTTTATTTATTTCAGCGGAATTCCGGTTGAATTATAGATTCGGTCATTGCCACCGGAGAAACGGCAAGCGCCGTTGGGGATTGCGTTTAGCGCGCGATCGAGACCTAATCGCGTGAATGATTAAAAAGGCACATCTCGCCGCGAGAAGGGATGCCGGAGCGGCCGCACCGGCGCCTCCTCCTTTCGCAGGAAAGTGCCCTGACTCTTTACGCCGAAGTAGCTCTCCTTTATTATTAATCCTAAACGCACCATCGAACCGCAGGAATGCGGACGGAACGGAAATGAACTCGGGGAATTCCGAGAATCTTGCCGTTTATCACGCCGGATTAACGAAGTCTTTGTCTAACATTTAACTGCTGCATTATTTCGGGCTGTATAATTGGCGTAATCGTTGCACGTAAATTCACAGTCACGTTGCCACTTTATTTCCCTTGTTAAAATCTTTAATTACGAGTTTTTATATTGTTCTTGAAGGCGTTAGGAAATGTTTAATAATGAAAAAAATATTAATGTATATTAAAATATTTTTCTATTATTTAATACAATTAATTTAAATAATTCTCACGTATTTTTAAAAGCATTTTTTCATTAAAATTAAAAGAGGATAATTAGAACAAAAAAAAAGTTAATTTAATTTTGTTCTGTACGGATTTTGACCCAATGTATTTTATTTTCTAATATTTTATTTAAAAAAACTTTTGCCATCATTAAATTAACTTTTTTTGTTCTAATTATCCTGTTTTAATTTAAAAAAAAAATTTGTAAAACTCTTCTATGAAAATTTTTTTATTTTTTACTTTTTAAAGCTTTATTTCATCACACTGATAAATCCAAACGATGTGATTGAAAAATCGAATGGATCGAGAATCGCAGGATTAAAAACAGATAAAATATGAGTAGCTATATATATGTATAATAATCTGTATTAATATTGAAAATATTAATACTGAGAAAAAAAGTTGTTAATTTGATTAAATTTTTCAATTTTATTAAATTTATTTACTTCAAATATTTATGTATTTAAGGATGCATGCGTCATATCTCAGAACATTAAAAATATAAAAATTTTATAGAATATTTTAGTATTATTAGCAAATTTGATGGGAAAGTAATATCATCAATTAAATAAAAATTTTTACATATACTAATAAAACTCGAATAAATATTAATCGTTTAAAAGTTGTTTATTTAAAACTGCAGCAAAATATAATAATTTTCTGCAAAAATTATTATAAATCAAATTTTTCATTGTCTTCTTGTTTGCAGCTAATTTCAGGGCCAAAATTCGAGCATTCGCGATCAAAATTTTTTGTTGTTGATTAGGAAAAAAAGAATAAAGAGAAGTCAGTTCACAGTTTTTAAACTTCGATAACTTTTAACTCGTATTGTATAGCTAAAACATCCTTAAGCTAAATATATAAATGCTTTAATATAAATGCTGAAATTCAAGTATTTAAGTTAAATACTTGAACTGAAGAAATTTAATCAAGTTGAAAAATCAAGTTAACAACTTTTTCTTCTCTCAATATGTATTGCTTATTCCCTAACAAGTATTGTTCTTTTTTTACCTTTGGTTTCTCAAATAGTATACATCTTCTTACGTGTTCCAGAAAGAGAAAACTCATTCGTACCGAGAGTGTCAGGTGCGAGGTGAACGAGTTGTTTAAGGACGTTAGTAAACCGAACCAACATAAGATTAGCGTACACGTCACACGTCTACCTCGAGCTCGTATTAATTGCTAAAGTTAACAATAACAATGAGTTATCTGTTGTCTAGGGGGGAGGAGGAAGGGAGGGAGAGAGAGAGATGCAGACGAGGAAGCCGAGAGGGACAATGAAGCTAATGCGGTGGCAGGCAGCGTATCGCACGCTGCTTGTTTAATCTACCAAATTGCGCGTGCCATTTTTGCGATAGGCGCAAGACGGATGGGAGATAACGCTCGCGTAAGGCGTAAACGCGAGGCGGCGGCGAGCGTCACGTCGCACAGCCGTACCTTCTGAGAAATTGGTGCGCGATGCACTCTAACGTTCTATGACAAACCGTTTCCTCTGCGAGATATAAATGATAACCGATACTATCGGCCTCTCCCACGGCGACGGTATTTTTATTGAGACGCGCGCGATAAAATAGTTGGCTAAAAGTGTTACGCTTTTCCCGTTATATCCTCCGCGCGTCTCGCAAAAAAAAAGTTTCTATTAATATATACAACTTGTAAACATGTGTTCGCGTATGTTAGTGAAATATATTTTATCTGTTAAATTAACTTTTTTTTTTTAATCCAGTAATCTCCGCCATTTTATTTTTATTTCAATGAAAAATATGCTTTTTAAAGTGACGAGAGCGAGATCTGTTAGTCACATTTAATAACAGACTATTATTATGTAACACAAAAATATTTGTTTGTGCGCAACATGAATTATAAATTACGTATTTTTTAACGGAATTTTTGTTCAATGCGAGGATGTTGATCGGAAATATGAACCGGATATGAACGGAAATTGATAACAAATCGAATTCTTTTAGGGGCTATTAGCAAACCAGAATTTTTGGCATGACCAGAATTTCGTTTGTGACTCGTTCTCTTCTACTGCCAATAGAAAAACATTATAATAGAAGAGACCAACCCCGGGCGCTGCCCCTGCTTCCGTCCGTTCAGGCAAAATTAACACACATTAATTAACGTAACCGCGATTAGTATTCCTCTCATTTCGAGCGTTGACATTTCGGATAAAGCGCCCGTTTGGCGTGTTTTGAATAAAAAACCAGCATAATTCAGCGGAGTTAGGGTGTAACCGGAGTTTGTGGAGTTTACCGTGTGCACCGAGCGGCAGGCAATCGCCGGCGCGGCGTGGCATGTGACACTGACAGCGCTATCGCCGCGGTTAACAATCGTCGCGGTCGTCGGCGTCCCCAGTCATTATGAACGTTAAATATGTCGGTTCAATAAAGTCAGTTGCAGCAGAGAGAGAGAGAGAGAGAGAGAGAGAGGGGAGGAACGCGAAACGCTGGTTGTCATTCCGTTAATAGATAGAGACTTCACGGCTACATCCCGAAGAAGTCGCGCGCGCGCGTTGCGGAAAAGAGGATTATATTGCGGGCCAATAGAAAACATTTCACCGCAAAGAACATCTGACGATACCGTGTTTCCTTTTTATTTAAAGAAATAACTTTGTGCGCACTTTTATATATTTTATTATTTATTATATATACACAGAAAAAGAACAATTAATTATAAGTACATTTAATTATTTATTATATGTACACAGAAAAAGAATTAGTATCAAATCAACAATCATATTCTCATATATAAGCAAGAGTAGAGGAGAAGGGGTAATATGGCACCCAGTTTCATTTTATTGAATAACTTTGTTAATAATCAATATTTTATATTGAAACTTGAATGATTATATTCGTCAAAGTGTTGTTTAATAGATTCTAGACTCAAAGTAATGAAATATTTATTACTTAGAACATGATTTGTAACTCGAAATGTGTACAGCCAAATAAAAAGTTATATAAAAAAAAATACTAGAGTATGTATAATTAAATATTAAAATGTACTTTGAAAAAAGTTTCAAAGTGTTTAAAAGTAAAAATGTCTTATAACAAATGTCGACTATTATGTATTGGCATATTAGCGCCACTAAAAAACAGCGGGCTACTAAACGAATAATTCCATAAGCAACTATTAGAATTCGTCACCTAATAATGGAGATAATAGAGGTAGCTACAATGTCCATAGTAGCCATAATACTTACTTCTCCTTTATAAAATCTTGAAAGAATTCAATAATCTTAAATAAACATAACTTGCTTACATAAAGATACAAAATATTTCGTGTAAGAAACAAATTTTTTTTAAGCAAGCAAGTTATGTCTGTTTAAGATTATCAAGTTCTTTCAAGATTTCATACTCTTGCAGATTGTTGATTTGATAATAATTTCTTTTTTATACATAGTCAGGGATCGTATTTAAAATAACATTATTTAAAATATGTATTTAAAATAAAATAAAGCAGTTATTTATTATTTTAAATAACTTCGTATGATCTGTTTCTTATTTTCTATTTTAAATAGAAAAAAGAAAAATAAGTATTTTAAATAAGATTTACTGTTGGTTGATTTCGATTAGATTTAGCTTTCTTTACTGAAATAAAAAAATAAAAACCAATAAAGTAGCAATAGCGGTGGATGGTGCGGTGACCTTATTTGCCACCTGCTTGATTCTATCGAAGATTCTATTGAAAAGCTTCATGTATAATATAGTTATAGCTAAATTCGTGAAAATATTCAATATACATTCAATTAAACAAAATCATAAAAAAAACTATTTTGTATTTGAAATTTTTATTAAAAATACATATTTTTCTTATTTTATATTTTCTGGAATTTATTTTATGTTTTATTTTAAATAAGTCGTATCGACTTATTTACCAACCTCTTTATTTACCGACCTCAGTATGTAGTACATTTATTTATATTATTTATTTATATAAATACTACTCTGTACAGGAACATCAAAATTACTTTTAATTAATAACCAATTTAATGAAACTGTTAAGTTACTATTTAAGTAACTTTCGTGCTAATAAATAAACTGTAATTCTTTTAATTCGCGCAGCATTTCACTGTTCTTCCATAAATTTCATTAATGTTAAGACATTATTTGTAATTATGTTTACTTGCGTAACATGAAAGAACCATTGCGAAATATGTGACGCGAATTAAACGAACAAATTAATTACGTTAATAGAACTCGGCTATCAAAGAATTTATGGTTAAAATGAGGAAAAGTCCTTGCGCAGAATAGGCGTCGCGGGAAAGAGAAAAAATTACATTAATAATAAAAAAAAAAACAAAAAAATCCGTCCCTTAGAAGCGATACAAAAAAATTCGGGTGAGCGATCGATCGCCAGGAAGTAAAGAATAACGCTTGGGAGCGACTCCTAGGCGCGACTAATTACGTTAATTAGCAATTAACGTAAGCGAGAGACATGCGCGCGGATTACTCGCGCTTTTTACGCGGGCTCGCAATTCGAATCTGCGAGGGAACGATCGGGATGCCGCTCGCGTCCGCGACATTTACAAGCTTTAGTCTCCGGGCGGCGACCCCACGTCGGAGCGCTCCTACGTCCACCTTTCCGTTGTGGTATCCTCGACGGGGTCATGAGTCACGACGCGCGCGTCGTCCACTCCAAAATTACGCGAGCGATACCGAGGGTGCACACAGGGGCACCCTCGTCGGGACGGAGCGACATTGTCTCGCGAATGATGAACAGCAGGCGAAGTCGCACGGAGTCTGGGAAAGTCGGGGAGTCAAATTGAAAGCGATCCGAGTCGAAGGGAAGCTGCGGCGAGTTTCCACGCCGATGAGTGGCAGCAACGCGATAGAAGATCGTTTGATCGACGATGTTATAATTACTTGATGTCTGAACGCCTTCGGTTCTTCGGCTCAATCAAACGCGTACGCGCGAGTACGATTGTAAATTATGAAAAATAATTAACATTTTAAATATTGAAAAGTCCCTTTTTGTGAGAAAAAAGGAGCCTTTGTAGGAACAGACTAATAAAACGCGAAACGTATAGATGTAAGAATAAGAAGAGAATAGAATAATACGGAAAATACAGCACGATATAGAGTTACTAGCGCATTATCTTACTTGCATACTTTTATATTTCACCTCTCATTTTGGTCCATGGAAAATAATACACGCGGAAACGTATAGGGTGTTCCTCAAGTATTGTCCATTATATACACTGAGAGAAAAAATATCTTACAACAAAAAAATTTTATTCATATTGGCAATTATTTAATTAAAAAAAAAAATTTTACCTTAAAAGTTAGATAGTAATTTATTTAAAAATGAATAGTTAACTAAAAATTATAAATATGATAGTTGCATTTAGAAAAGTGCTATCATACATCCTTAAAGTCATTTTACGTAGAAAACTTCATACGGGCATATGAATTCCAAAGGCCTCTCGTTTCAAGTGCTAAAAATTCTATACAATTATCGATTTTTTTCTTAATAGCTTCTAAACGAAAAGAGGTTCTTTCAAACTTAGGTCAGCAGATTGGCAGGCATTATGGCATTGTATTACTTTCATTTTTTATGTATAGTCGCCGTTTGGTCAATGGCGTGTAGAGATTTCCGTTTAGGACATTACTGTCCCGTACGTCAATGAACGGAATCGAATCCTTGGAGACATGAAAAATGAAGGTAGTGTCATGTCTTTTGAACGAGGCCTTTAAGGTCGTATGAGCTTCATAAGAGCTTTTTTTTCATAAAATGACTCCAAAAATCGATTCCTAAAAAAAGATTTGATGGTACGTAAGACAGATCTCATATACAGGGTGTCTGCGAATCAAAATATTGTAGCAAGGAAGCTTTCGAAAAATTAAGAAAGATAATTATTTCCGAATTTTTATTTCAAGCAGTAGTTTTTGAGATACAAAGGTTTAAAGCTGGTCAAACAGAGATTACGTTTAGACAGTCACCTGTCACAACTAATTTCTACGGCACGCGCGATACACGGACATGCGACTGTTTAAACGTAGTATATGATGGGTCAGCTTTAAACGCTCGTATTTCAAACACTATTGTTGGAAACAAAACTTACGAATAACTATTTAATTAACTTTTTGAGTACTTTCTTGCTACAGCAAAATTAAGAAAGGTCGAAGAGGCTAAGAAATCGGTGACTAACATCCATCTGATGCACGCTCTATGACTCATTGTCGGATGTCTCAGTTTTTTACGAATTTACAATTTTGTATTTATATTAGTTTTGACATAAATTGATTTTCATCATTTTGCGATATTTTGGAATGTAAACCCTCCGTCTGAACACATAGTATAAAAAAAAATTTGAACAAATTCATGGACCATCTGTCGACATTGTACTTGAGAATTTCATATTTCGATAAACATTGTTTATTAAATATTTTATTTTTAATGTACTTTGAAGCGAGTAACGAATTTTGTCCATCGTTCGGTACTCCATTTTTTGGCAATAACTAAATGGAGAAGTGTCGATTTGTCAAAAACTTTGAAGGAGTAAAACACATTGTTTTACAAAGAATATTTTTCATAGTTAATTATTAAAATTGATATTTATAAAAAAAAGTCACATATGGATCTGATACGTTCATGCGAAATTTTACATGCTCGGCATTCAATGATATATTGGTCCTTCGTAATGGCTCTTCGAGCCCGTCCTACCACCTACTTTTCTTAGGAAGGAAAGTTAGACGGGCTCTTTTACTCGGTTTTAAAGTTGTTATTTTGTGCTGCAGACTCACGTGTTCAGGCGGAAGGTTAATTTTAGGTTTAATTTTTATCCGTTTATTTTATTTTTACGTTTTACTTTATTTAGTGGTTGTAACACTTTTTATTCCTTACTAAACTTCGTTAGCCGATGAAGACACGCTGCGTAGTTCGAAACGTTCTATTAATTTAACATGTTCAACATTAAATTATTATTTTTAATTTAACGTCTGTTTTCCTTTGCTCGTTACTTATCTAATTTTGCTTTGCACACACGTGCTTGACATTTATTATTTCTTGCTATATTATTTGCTACACTGAGAGAAAAAATTGTAGTGGTGGCAACTATAAGGGAACAACCATACAAATTTTGTTAATATATTATAATTATAATATATAATTAAGTGGACTACATTATAGTTATTGCAACTAAGTTTATGGTTAAGAAAACTAATAAAAAATACTTTTAATTACTATATTATGTAGTATACTACAACTACTTTTTATTGGTTCTCTTAACCATTAACTTAGTTGCAATAACTACAATTTTTTCTCTCAGTGTACTTTACTTCCTAGATAATAATAATAACATTAATAACATTATTATTATTATAATTCGCGAATATCGGGACATCCTGTATATTAGCTAGATAAAGTTTCGGGATCGTGGGAAGAGAGAGTTCGTTGATCCTAAAAAATGCAAAAACACGCGGTCCTTACATTTGAGTTTTAATAGGCTCAATAAAATCCTCAATTGTAGATTTATACAGCACGTATTTTGATTCATACATGTTAAGATTCCGATTCTAAGACATTTATAGTTGGATTCCTCTCGAGGGTTTTACGGTGACCTTTCGGTGAATTTTTCATCCGTATGAC
>QKQZ01051550.1:0-52756 GCA_003595255.1 Solenopsis fugax
CATCGCGTCCGAATTATTAAGTCATCATTTCGCGAATCGCTTACAAGTAATGTCTCTTACACAGCCACACGAAGAAGATACTTGCAAAGATATAAAATAATTTTTTTTTTTAATTGAACTTAATTGGAAAAAAGGTTTTGTTGCATCATTCAGAAATCTGTTAGATTTAACCAGTACTAGCCTTGTTCATGAACGCATAAATCATAATTTTTGTTGGAATTACCAAATTATAATAAAATCTATCAATTGTATAGATTGTAATAACCAGAATCCTGTGTTTAAGTAATATTTGAGTAATATTTGCAACATTTACAGTGTGTATAACGTATCTATACTAACCAATGTATATGTCAATCGTACGTTACATATTTTCCTCGGGGTGAGATTTGACGAAAGGAAGCCATCGTCGCCGAATTATGTGTGTCATCGTACCAACCTTTCGGTTAGTTATTTTTTATTTAATAAAGAAATTTTTCTTTCGAATCTAAAGGACTTTATACTTGAAAGAAAATGATTTTAAAAAAATATTTTTTTTTCTCTGTTAATGTTTGTTTAATGTACAAATAAAATTCAATGAGCACGTTTATTTCCATTTATCTACCCAAATTATTGCTGATAATTAATGTCGATTTAGAAATAATAGTCGAATTTATATTTGCAAATATTTGAAACGATAATTATTCGCAGAAGGGAAGTTGATTTTTCGGCTGTGTCCACACAATTAACGCTAATATTCTTGTCACAGATTATCACAGTATTATTTTCCCATTTCATGAAGTTATTATCTAATTATAAATGAGCTCGAGTGATAATTAAATAAACGATCAGTAAATACAACGAACTATTCACTGAACAAATAAAAATTAGTCCTACATATAATGAAATATTTTCCATTACAAGTTGAGCTCTTTAGAGGCCGGTGAACATTATGATGGGTTCACTTTAAACAGGAAAACGGACAATAGAAACTGACAATACATCAGTCGAGTTTGCCATTACGTTAACAGGAATATCAGAGTTAAATCTAAAATCATCTATAAGTGTTGGTTAAAATTATTTTGAAAAATTATTTTTAAAAATAGTTAACATCGCTTTTTTAAGTATATTTTATTTAACTGAAAATTTTCTATTTATCCAAATCGTTTCATTTAACGCCAACAAATATTAATATAATATTTCAGAGTATAATATTTATTAATTATTAATCATCTCAATTATCAATAATATTTACAGTTATTAATGTGAATATTATAGACAATCAAAATCATCGGTGTTTTTCGGCGGCGACCAAGGCAGCCAGTACCTATCAAGATTACTGCTCAACGATACAGATCGATGATGATCCAGATCATTCGTCCAAAACCGTCAGAATCGGACGATGAGATCGGTATCGACGATGTCAAGACAAAAGAGACTGATAGCTTCGATCGTGCCATCACTATAACTCGCTACGGGATGCGGCTGCTGGGCTTCTGGCCACAGGACACACGGCTCCTCTGCGATCTATGGTGTGGCGCGATTTTCACGCTGATCAGTTCCTTTACGTTCCCCATAGCTCTACGAACGTACACTGTGGTGTACGCAGTGACGGATTGGAACTCGGTGATGCACCAGGCTCTCGAGATAGTCCCGACGATCCCGCTCCTGGCGAGATTCATCTTTATGAAGGTGATGGCCAGAAACTTTCGGCTCGTTCTCTGCATGATGACCGCCGACTGGGCGGACTATTGCTATCTGACGAAGCGGAATCGGCAGATCATGATCTATTATGCTAGAAGAGGCAGGCGATTCAGCATACTTAGCACTATACTTCTGGCGTTGGCGTTGATAGGTAAAAAATTGAACAATTGAGTATTTATTATAAAATTTAACTTGGACGAACTGCGAGTCCTATTAGAATTTAGATTCGGAGTCTACTTGCACAATTCTCTCTGCCATGCTTGCTTTGGATGATTCATAATTTGCATCGGTGTTTGATTTCGAGATTATAGAATTCCACTTATAATTTTGTTTGTCATGTATCGTGTGATATACATATATGTTTTAATTTATACTTTATGTATTTTTTAATTTTTCAAACGTTTCTTGTGTTATCCAGTTGCAAGCTTTTCAAAGCAAGTTGTAGCCTTGTCAAACGGGTCCATTGCTTTATTACGTGATTAATGCTCTTTATTTTCCGGAAAAATAAAATTGAAAGGAAAAACCCGAATTTTTCCATTTTTTCCTGAAAAATATTCGAAACGATTGTAATAATGACAGCAGATTTTATTATTGAATTATTTATAACTTATTAGGAAAAAAAACTTTTATGTCCAAAATTTCCGAAAATTTTTCTAAGAATAAACCCATTAATTAAATGTGAACGATTGTGTTTTAGGATTTATATTAACGCCAATCATGAATATGTGGCGCAATGATAGTCTTTGGAATGTAACGACTAGAATCTTACCTCACGAAGGACTCTATCCTTTTTATAACAAGAAGTCGCCCATATACGAGATGCTCTACATCGCGCAGTTACTTGTAACGTTCCTTTACGCCATGGCACTGGTCACTGTGGACTGCTTTCTGTACATTATCGTGTTTCACGTGTGCGGACAGTTTGACATACTGGCCACGATCCTGAAGCGATATGATGGCTCCGTGAGGCATCATTACATGAAGAATGCACGCAACTGCGCTTGCCTCTCGTGTATCGTGAAGCGGCACGTGCATATTTTAAGGTAAACTAAAATAGATTAAAGATTACACTAGAATTAGACCAAGACTTGAATATTTCATACTTTTTTATGTAACTTTAAAAAAATGCACATTTTTCGATAAATTTTCTTTTCGCGAGAAGACCATGCCTTGTGGAGTAATGATTGTAATTAAGTTAAAGTTTAAATCTGTTTTTTTAATTGTGAGATTTTATTCAGTTCTAATTCCGTTCGATTTTTTAATTTTTAATTTTATTCAAATAAAAAAAATTCCCAAAAATGTTAGAGGTTTCCGAAAAAATGTAACTTTTGAAATTCTCTCAGATCGATCGCGTTTGCAGTTCCAAGATTAAATACTTTTCTTACATCTTATTCAAACTTATTGATAATGACAGTTTTAATTATTAATTTCAGCTTCGTGGACATCATAGAAAAGTCCTTTCGTGACTTCCTTCTCTTACAGTTATTAGGATACTGGTTGAGCCTAGTTTTACAGGGACGTGAACTTATCCTGGTGAGGAACATTAACTCTTTTTTTAATTGAACATGAATAATATCCAAGATATTACAGCATATATAATAATACGTGTTATATTGAATAAGAAAATTTTTTGTTGTAGCACGTTCGACACAGTAACGTCCACGGTATTATTACGTGCATCGTATTCGTGCTCACGATTATGTATTACATTTTCATATACTGCTATGTTAGCGAGTGCATTATCGAAAGGGTAATTCATAAAGAAATAGAAGAATTCTATATTTCTTTATTAATTTAATAATAAAACGCAATTTTTATGCGGTGACTGAAGAGTGAGAACATTGGAAGAATAGCTCATGATCTGGAGTGGCAACATTTCCCAAGAGACTCTAATCTGCCGATTATAGCAGCACGCACGAGAATGCCTTGCAAACTTACCGCAGGAAGGTTCCTTACCTTATCCTTTCCTTGTTACAACACGGTAAGCACTTGTCACTTGTAGAGCGTAATTCTCCGATGGTTTCAGATTATCCGCGGACCAGAGATGGCAATACTAATCCGCATCTTTCGATTCTCACAGATTATAACGACGACGATCTCGTACATATCCGTGCTCGCGGCATTTAAATAAACAAATTTTCATTGATAAATGATTTGGTATTTATGCAGTTTTGGCTTTTTTGTATAAATTTTAAGTCATGCCGTGTGCGATTGTACGATGCGAGAATTCTGTGAATATCATTACAAAGGTATCAGAGAAAGGAAACAAGAAGTGCGTTTGAATTTTTAGCTAGCGAAATAAACACTCGTTTTTTATTTAAGGATATATTACATTTATTTTCACAATTATAAAAAAATTGTTGTATATTGAAAATGATACAAAAAATTTAGTAAAAGTTATTTTAATAAAAAGTAGAAATGTATCCTAATGGAAAAGTAAGAAATAATGGCAAAAAATCTGAATTTTTTAAATATATTTTAAGTCTTCAAGATGATTTATGTAAAGTTTTATTGCAATACAAAGATTAGTTGTTTTGTAAATAAACAAAATTTATTTATTTACAGAACGATTAATCACAGAGAATTGTAATCAAATTATGCATAAATTATCTTTAATATTTATGCAAAAAATTTGAGATTTTTATAAATATTTTTAAATTTTAGATTTTTAACAATAACAAATAAAGTTAATAAACTATATAAATGTAGTATAATAAAAATATAAAAATAGAATGTTGTAAACACAACTTTCATATGTGTATACAGTTTATTTAAATTACAAACATTAATATAATGACTATAATTTATAAATATAAATATTAATACATTTAAAATGAGTATAATGCAAACATTAAGTATGTTTTCTAGTTTCTAGTCTAATGTTTGCTTAAAGATACATATTTGCGAAGATTTAAATTTCATGTGACTGCCGGTCACGTTGTCACGTGAACGATTTCAGTTTATCACGTGGGACCAGAGATGGCAGTGATCCTGGGATCTAAAGTAGATGGCGGGGTTCGTGTGACTTGTATACATTTAATTTTGGAGCTTCTAGGTTATATTACTGTCAATAAGCACATGATTTGCCAAGTATCTCGATTAATTTTATAATATTCGCGACATGTCATCAACGGTGGCCTGTCGAATTTTCGTGAAAATAGGCAGGAGCAGATTGAGCGGCTTGTCATCGCGAATTATCGCCGCGAGGAGGTTCAGCAGCACCGCGGAAAGCGCGGAATCCGCGAGGAGCATTATTCCGGCTCCGCAGCCGGGGAAAGTCCAAGCTGCGTTGCTAAAAGAGTTCTCCAGTCCTCTCGTAATAGAGAATCTGGAGCCACCTAAGAGGACACAGGAAACTGAAGTAGGCATGAAAGTTGATTGGAAACTCGTTTTGCAAAAATTAAATATATAATTACACATTAAACCTCGACAATTAAAAATCGACTCTTGTATACACGATTCGACACGAATGATCCAGTATTTCTTTTCCTTGAAGAACTTAGAACATTGTAAATAGTTATATCATTTATGGACAATTTTTTTTTTAATTGAACAACTATAAATACTTTCTAGAGATGTTAAAATTTTTGTAAGTCATTGAAGAATTCTTTTATATAAATAAAATTACTATAAGTTTACATCCAATGTGTATGAAAAAGGCAACGTGTGTACAGAGGGTTAATTGTATTGTATTTTATATTTAAATGTCAATAGTATAAAGAATGTGTATCAATAAAAATTGCACTTAATTTGTTTCCATTCTCTAATACTTTGTACTTAAATGTCAATATTATCAAGTATGTAGAGGGATAACTGTGATTAATTTTTTCAGGTTCTCATTGATGTTCACTATTGTGCCTTGAACATTTCCGATGCGCTTCTCAGTCAGAACTTGTATACGTTTGAACCGAAATTACCAATGATTCTCGGTTACGAGGTTGTTGGGAAGCTGATCGAGGTTGGCACAGAGGCGGAGAAAAATGGTTACAAGGTTGGCGATAAGGTTATCGCTCTTAACAAGGAAAGATATGGGGGTTTGGCTGAGAAGTGCGTGGCAGAAGTTGGGGTAAAATACGTTTGAAATTTGGATTCTCTAAAATACATAAAAGAAAAATATCAATTCTACTTCTAAGAAAAGCAATTACACAAAAATATTTCAAGTAAATATTACTTGTTTTAAATTAATGATGAGTATATTTTAAGACTATCGAGAAAATATTCTGTGTAAAGATAATCTTTACTTAAGAATAAACCTAAATTGCTTTTATTAGCACTAGAATTATATTTTTCTGTGATGGCACTCTAACAATAATTTTTTTCTTATGTAGGATATATGGAAGGTACCTTCTATGAAATCAGCCAGCTCTGTAGATCTAGCGAGTACCTTAGATAGTTATATTACTGCTCTGGTTGCGTTAGAAAGAAAAGTCAGTCTCAATGAGGAAGATATGATTCTGATAAACGTTGGCATAAGCGGCATTGGTCTGGCAGCAGTGGATCTTGCAACAAACGTCTTTAAGGCCAAGGTGTTGTTTTTTTATATAATTATTTTCTTTTTATTTTATATGTTACAGCATTATTATTAGCTTCTAAAATATTAATATATAAAGAATAAAAAGAGTTTAGTTGAATAGAATACAAAAGATCTTGCAAATATAATATAACTGCTAAATTACAAAGGTCATTGGAGTTTGCGCTACGGAAGATTGGGCCGATCGAGCTCGAGAGATGGGGGCATTTGCGGCTCTCAAATACAAAGATAAGAAGCTAATTAAGCAGATAGAAGAAATCGCGGCCGAACGAGATATTAAAGCCATTTTCGAGGACGAGGACGGAACGCACTTTAAGAAGTTATTGAGTTGGTGAGTCCTACAGAGACTTTCGACATATTTAGACAGAGCTGTGTACGGATCTCGATCAAGTAAGATACAGAAGTACATCGGCAGTAATATTTTTAGCTTTACCGACATCTACAAAGACGCAACGTTAAAGGACTTGTTGCGCAATGACAATTTCGCCGTGGTGGTGCATCACTTGTCTCGCGAAGGTATACAATTTCTTTTTGACATATCCTTAACGTAATGTTGGACGATGCATTCACTTGTAGCCTCTGTCATGAAGGGCGCGTGATCGTGGCTGGCACGGTAGCGACTATGATGGGCGCTTCGGAGGCACAGAAAGGTTCCTTCAGCGTCACCGGCTTCAATTTTGCGGAATACAAAAAGAAGAAGCCTGACTTATATCGGTACATTATATACATTTGTAACTTTTTTTCGTTGCCTATTGATAAACATTTAATTATTTCTATTTAATTTTTAATTATTTCGTTTGTTTTAAAATTAGCCAAGCGGGAGACGACGTTCTACAATTTCTCGAAGAAGGGCTCATTGCGCCATCTTACTCATTGATCGCCGGTATGCACAAAGTCAATGACGCCTTGCGGTCTATTTCCGAAAATGCACTTCCAGGAAAAGTAAGTAATAATTAGGATTCTTTATGTATTAAGAATTTATCAAACAAACGTTTTCTGTAATTGTATTTATGAAAATCACAGGTTGTCATTGACATGAGAGACAAGGAAGCTGAAATAACAAAGGTGGTCACGTGATCAGATTTGCATAAATTCTTAATGAGCGTTTTATAATGCGTTCTTCATGTTCTTAACAACGAGAAAAGCATGTTGGCAGTATATATCCTGATATTTTATATTTACATCTATAAAAAATAAATATTATATAAGTAGAATGTATTAATATAGCGTTAAGAACATTAATAAAACTTTCTTTTGTAAATTCTACGTTACTTTAAATTGTGTACACAGGCGTAGTTCCAGCATGTCCCGAGTACCGCTCTACATTTGCAATTATAGCAGCAGTCGTTACAATTTTTTGTCTAGCTACCAGCGCAGCGTTATGGCTTTTTCTAGCGTCCTAACTTTATTTAGCATTGCCGAAGAAAGATTTACAGCCTGATTGGACACTGTTTATGCAAAATGATTGACAGCGATTGCTTTCGTTAAGTGAGCCATTTTAGTGAGTCACGAGCTGCTCGTCGGTCATGCCAGAGATATTACGTTGACATTCAAGTTATTTAGCAATTTTTATGTGCAGTAACGTGCTTAGTTTCCCGTCGAGCACATTTAAACCGAATCGTTCCACTGATGGTTAAGAAACGTCGAAAGTTAATTACGCGATATCGAAGTTAATTTATACCGGGAGTCAGTAACGAAGCTAGTTGTCGTGTCGCGACAGGATTGCATTTATATATAACATCTTTGTGACATGATTTTGACAGAATAAATAACCTGCAGCCTCAACTACTCGTGACATCGTTAGTTGTTTCTTTTTCTATAAATCTTAAAGAATTCAAAATATGAAATTGAGACTATTTTCAGGTGAAGCATTAAAAAAATTTTTAAATGTGATATTTTTTTAGTTATCGCTTATTTGCTACAATGATACAATTCAACAAAATTTTCCAGTTTGAATGTTTAAAATCTTAGTGGTAAAGGTATAAAAATGAATTTTTGACATTAGAATTCTCATTTCTTTGCAGACAATTAAAAAATGACAATTTTTGAATTATGTCATTGTTGTAGCGATATAATATGAAAGAAACTACGATCGATGTTTTCACTGAAATCTGTCGACAGCTAATCATCCATTATTCATCATCATCATCCTCTTGTTTTCCGTGAGGAGTCCTCTCGCGTGTCGGACGTGGATGCGACTGAAAGTGCCGATTATTCTGGTGACTCAGGAACATGATGACAAGCAGCGTGGGCGCCCCAGATTACGCAGACTCGACGCGACCAGACGCCGGTACCCCCTTGGGATAGAATGTAAGTCGCAAAAATTACGTTGTCCTTCTCCCGGACGTCCTACGTTGCGTGAAGGCTACTCAATCGAAACCTGTCACAGAGCGTCACTAAGGAATGTGACGGACCACGACAGCCGTGATTATTCCTGTTATATTTATCAAGGCTGCTTTCATTAAAAAATTTAACTTCTAGATCAAACTGTTATTGTATAAAGTACAAATTATTACAATACATTAATATAATATATATTCAGGGTTGGGTAAGAAGTTAAAAGTTAAGTAATAAAGTTAAAAAATGAAGAACTCTTAAATTAACTTTTAATTTAATTTAATTTAATCTTAACTGAATTAATTTTTTATCCATCCAACTTTTAATTACATTAAAAGTTAATGTAATTAAAAGTTGCATGACTGAAAAATTAAGTTAATTAAATCAATTTTATAGTAATTAAGTTAATTTTATAAGTCTCATTAATTTAATTTAGTTAAAAAAATATTCACTTACCCAATCTTGAATAATATTGATATTATTTACGTCACCGATTACATGCAAACTCACGCAATCGTAGATATCGTCAAAATTAATAGCATCAGAGTTTATTTTGTTAGCAGAACACGTTGATTAATTCAACTATTAAATTAACTTATTCTTTAATACTTTCGTCTCGCAATCTCGTTTTTTGATCTTGCGGCTTTTTATTTGCCGACTCCGATTATTAATTTTAGCGTCGGTCTGCATTCTGCGACCGCGTCGCAAATTCACTTATGCCGAGGCGCGAACAGTTGGCGCGTCCCAAATGTTGTTAACGTTGCCCGGCGCGGCAGTAGAGGCCAATTAGAGCGCTTTTACGTCGTTAATCATAACGTGGCTCGAATTCAAGGTGGCCCCCGCCTGATTAATCGTAGGCGTGGTGCACGATTTCCAAATCCAATTGTCCAGTCCGTCTCTGGACGTATCGCGAACGCGCGGACTCTCCTTATGTAAATACGCGCTCTCTCTTTCTCACCCTGAACCTTGAAGTAAATCGTCGTCGCCGTCGTTCGTCTGTGGTATCAAAGAAAATTGATTTCGCTTGTACGCCAGTTGTTTTCGCACGAGTTCCACCTTCGTAACATATTTATATATCTATATATGATCTCGCTTCTCTCGAGATTCATTTTTTCATGATGGACATAGTGGACCTTTCCTGACGAGAGGCCTCTTAATTTTTTAATTAAAAAAAATATTTTCTAATGAAGCAAACAGGAAGAAAAATAAATGGCGAAGTCAATGTCAATGAACTTAAAAGAAATTTAATTAAAAATTTAGTTTCTTTTTTCTTGTTCTACAGGATGTTTCAGAAATAGACAGCCAAATTTTAAGAGCATATTCTATATTCACTGTAAGGATGAAAAATGGCATAAAAACGTGGGTCGATTCGGAAACATTTCTTTTCCAAGCTATAAATATTTTTTGTTTACAGGAAAGTGTCTTAATAATAATTAGATCGATCGACAAAGTAGCAAATATTAATTAATTACATGATTTTACGTTCTTTCTATTTAAACCTTTTGAAAGAAATCGTTTCCAGCCATTTCTTTAATGAAATATTCTTATCAAATTCTGTAGTGAATGAAAAGTGTTTATAATTTGAAAGGATAGCATTTCCTACATTTATATGACTTTTTTCATGCTTAGTGAGCATGATATTAAAATATATTCTTAATGTTATGGTCACTTATTTCTAAAATATTCTGTACAAACGTGTATATTATTACAAATGAAAAAGTATTGTGGTACAAATGATAATTTTTATTCACGGTTTCGCTAGAAAATGGAATTGTGTTTCGCGTTATTTTTCTATCGCAAACATATAACATTACCTTTCTTAAACCATTCCCAGCCTTGTGCTAATTAATGTAAGAGGAATCTGGTGCAATAGGGTAGTTTGATGAGACACAGCCTTTCGACAATTTTCGCCTAGAGGCTACGCTTAGGCAATTTCGAGTATTTGTCATTTTGCGTATCTCAGACGGACGTTTCGCCAGTGATATACGATTCAGATAATATCACGGCAGTTATGATTGCGGTACTTGCCAGATGTCGTAGATTTGTAGACAACGGACGACGTCCGTAGAAAAATCACATGCAATTAATTAGCGAGCGAAATTACGTGGATTTTGCGATACGCTCGTTTAAGACTAACATCGCGCGATACTTATCTTTTCAAACATTTTTTCGCTAATAATTGCACACAGATATTATACGTTTAAACATCCCTGGTGGGAAAAAATTTTACAAAATTCTACACGAATTTAAGAAATGCTACAAAAATGTACATGCAATCTAGCATTTTGGATTTTGATGTAGAAATTTATAGAATTTTTTCCGCCAGAGATGCACGAGCGTAAATACAAGCGTTTCGCGAAAATTATAATGATAAATGAGTGACATATTTATTAGAACCCGAAGGAATAAATGCCCTTTGTGAGATGGGAAAAGGATATTTGATAGAAAAATTGTGATTTATAGAAGACACCGACAGACAGAGAGAGAGAGAAGACATTGTTCTTCCATCATTTGGTGTAATTGAATCCGCGGATTGTTATCAGGATTCTTGGTCCTGCGCGAAACTTGAGGTCCTCCTTCGCGTTGCAATCCTTGACGCCGTCGCGTTCGCGCCGTCCTTGCATTCCTTAAGCTTTTCGAAGCGTTAAATCGCAAATCTTAAATTTTTGCATGACTAGTCGAAACAAAAGTGCCTATTCTTGAGGCTTTTAAAAATTCACGCGAGGCACAGTGGTTGAAATCTTGAAAAACTGGTCAAAAATTTAGAAAAGATAACCATTAATTAATTATTAAATTTGAAAGTTCTTTATGTTTTTAAATATTAATTGGTCGTAAATTTGAATAAATAAAAATTCTAGCATATTCTTTTGCACAACAAAATTTTTGTTAAATATTTTTCAGAATATGAAGTTTAGAAAATTTCTAACAATTAGCTGCGTGCCGAATAGATTTTTTGATCATAGCACAGTTCTAAGATGAACAAGAATTAATAATATCACGTTTATTAAATTGAAAATCAATTGAACTTGAAAAGATATATAAAATTATATAATGAATATCAGCACGAAGATCTAGCTACTGTTAAGGCACTTCATTTATGTTCTATTTTCATATTATCGGTCGAATAAGTTTTCCATTACAAAATCTAATATTATCTGATCTAACAAGAAATCATAAATCAATGTCGCCACAAAATTGCACATAATCTCATATGGTTAAATTCAACATTTGTCGCCTTTTGAGTGTTTTTGCAGTAAATTCAGGATAGATAGAGATACATTTTTCTTGATTAAACTAATTAAATCTGTTAATCATTTTCTAGCGAGAATTCGACCACTGTGCGACGTGTGCACATCGCAAAATGGCATGAGCACGCGCGTGTTTATATTTTCCGATGGACGAACACGTTCTGTTCCTGTATAAATATTACGTTCTACGCGTGAAATTCACGCTCGAAGAAGAGGCCTCGGCTCGAAGTGCGAGGCTGATAATCATGCGTCGCTGTTAGCTGGACCATGAATAACTCGGAGACTCTCCATTACGCGATGTTGTGACGTTAATCCCTTCGTTGGAAAATTTTTTTACGTGCAGTTCGTGCAATTAAGGAACGTACCATATATAATAAGCTGAAACACTGACGCTGAAACGACATTCCGCAAATTTCTTTCCCTTGCTCTTGCGAAACGAAAACATTATGAAGCATTCTAAAAGAAATAAAAATTAGCACTGATCCGCTTCTGCACTCTGATTATGTACGCGGCAAACGTTCATTTGCAAACGTTTTCGGTTTGCCCGAGGCAAAGGTGAATTTATGGATCATTGTGAATTTCGCGGTACAGTCGTCGGATTCGCGAGTTTAATCTTGAGACCGTGAAACGAGCAATTCATCGTCAGTCAGACTTGTTTTACGCCGGCGATAAATAATCGTTAGATTCTTACAAAGTCAAAGAAAGAGAGAGAGAGAGAGAGAGGCCGCGAAAGTTTCCGGAAAGTGTCCTCCCGGGAACGTTCCTGCGTAGGACCCCAATTTTCCTCGGTTTCGCTCGTAAAGCGGTCTTACAATATTTTACACTCTCAACGATAGACAGCAATTACGCTCTTACGTAACGGCGTAACGTACGTATCGCGAGTCGGTTGCCCAACGTCGCGATCCACGTTAGAGCGTCGTAGATCATCGCGAACCCGGAGCACAGAAGGATCCGTAAACGCCAGCGAAATGTATTTCGCAAGTTCCTGGGAGGAATGGTGATCGGTGATCGCGCTCGTATAAACGCATTTTCCGGCTTCTCTCGCATTGGTCAATCGCCGGGCCCCCGCGATTGATCCGCGATCGACAAATCTCGGTCTTCTCGGTCGCACATTAAGAGTCTAAATTAACGGGCCGACAACAAGGCGCGGAGAATTGAGTCGTTTCGAAAGGAACGTTATGCGTAACGGGCAATCTCATGCTAACCGGAAACGTGCGGTAGGCAGGCACGCAGTGGCGTAATACCCACCATTGTAGATCATTCCGATCACAATCGAGCACAGGTCGCTCAAGGATCTGTCGCTGCTTTAAAATTGTTTTCTGGGACAGGTTCCGCGAGTACGACGAGTAGCAATCTCGTTACCGCGACGGCATTATATCATTGATAAATCGGAGCTTACCGAGCGAAATTATGATATCGTTATCAATTATTCGTTACTTAAGGATGTATTGGACATACAGTCTTTACAAAGTATGTAAATAAAATTTGAAAATGTCTTTAATATTAATACTTCAAATAAACTATGAAAGTTGTGTGAATAATATTATATTTTTATAGTTCATTTACTCTATTTGTCATTAAAAATTAAATTAAATTTTACAACGTTAAAGAAAATTTCAGATTTTTTGTGTAAGTATTCAAGATGATTTATTTATACAAAGTTTTCTTGTGATTGTCTGTTTAGTTATTTTGTAAATAAGTGAATAAATAAATTTCTTTATTTTACAGAATTTCTACTGAATAAAACTTTACATAAATCATCTTGAATATTTTAAGTACTTAAATAAAAAAGTTCCGTTTTTTTTTCATTATTTCATTATTAATTATATTTTTTTATTAGAGCATGTCTACTTTTTATTGAAATAATTTTTTATCCAGATAGAAAATTGCCGCCAAATTTTTTTTACTATTGTACTTTTAAATGCGATATGAAACTATCTAATTATTTCATAATTTTCTTAATGTTTCGAGAAATGTCCTATACATCCTTAACGTCGTCACGATGCTTTTCGCGAACTGATCGAATGGGGACGGCGAGAACTCGTTTATTAATCGAATTCGATATAATACACAATATAATACACACCTTTACCGATGCAAATGGAAGTGCATAATGGATTAGCGACGTTATTGTAGACGTAGATTGCTTTCCGATCGATTTATCGCGAGATGGGTCTCTGAGAAAACGAACGTGCGCGTCTGTCTTCTTGGCGAATTAACGAAACACGGCGTTTCATGCAAATGCCTCGCTTTCGATCGCTCGTTCGCGCGACTGATTGCGACCGGTAAGCGTAACAGCCTTGGAAGCGGTAAGAGCTTCGAAAGCACGTAAAGCCGAGCCGAGGATCGCGGCGCGGTTTTGTCTCGGGGAGCCGTAATCTATAGCTGTCGCGTGTCTTGGAGAGGAGAGAAGGAGAAAGAGAAATGGGAACCCGACAGTTCTGTCGCACGCCACGGTTCGTCAGGTCGCCCGACCGGCAAAAGAGTCACATACTAATAACTGGAGCAAAAGAGTTGTGTAAGCCGGTGGGTGGCCGCCTTTCTCTGCGAGCCGCTGCTGCCAGGTTTAGCGCTGAACACCGTGCCGCCGTTGCGGCGCGTACGCCGACCACTCGATTTTCTCGACGCCCGCCGAGAGCAACGAGAGAAAGATCGGCGGACACGCGCGATTATTGAGAAGTAACCGTGTTGAGAAGCGTGGAGGGAAAAAAAAAGAAAAGAAGAGAGGAAATATCCCGCCAGCACGGCGACGACGTTGGACTCGCGAGACTCGAGAACGCGTGTCCCTCTCGTTGAATTGACACTCCACCTAGACCTAACATTCGATAAATATGTGCTGGAAAACGGAAATGAAAAGACTCGATTTTTCTCTTTTGGGAAAACTGTGAGGAGATCCTACGAGGAGATAACTCTATATGAATGATTTCAAGATGAATTAGATAAAGAAATATGGGTAAAGTTTACAAGAGAAAGATTTTTCTCTCTTTTCTCCTTCTTTGAATATAGCAATGCATTGTATTTAAAACAATAATCTCTCTATTATATATTTTATAATATATTAGAAATTTTTTGTCCTATTTTTCATTGTGTTTTTAGAAAGAGAATGTCTTATTATTTTATGAAGGAGAGAGTTGCCAAATGCGTACTGGTCGCCTAAATTGTATCTCATCAATAATTTTATTTTTACTTAACATAAATAACATTTAGTGATAAAAATACGAAATAGATGAAAAATGAATAATATAGACAAAAAGTTAACAGAGGTTACATCTTGTTTTGTGCATGTTAAAAAATCAGGAACTGATAATGTTAATTTTTGATCAATTTTTTAAATCTTTTTTTATAAAATATTTTATATTTACCGTATATACATATTAGCAAATTATATTGTAAAGATTTGATAGATTTGCTAAGAAATATTTTTATAAAATTTATCAAGTTTCTTAAATCATATTATCACAAATTTTATTACAATAAATGATATCAATGTAAGATTGATGAATGATAATAATAAAATTAATAACTGATACGAATAAAAATATGTCAATTGCAGAAATAAATTCGAAACAGTTTAATTTCGACATTTTTATCTTTTCATTATTGTTATTTATTAATTATTAAATATTTGATTCTTTTTTGATAGATTATTAAAAAAAATAAATATTAATTAATGATTTTTCATATTTTTAATTATTTTAATTTATAAATTTAATACTTTTAAAATCGATGCGATTCAAGAGAGCTACAGGTACGATTTAAGCGACCAATTGCGTAAATCGTATCTTTTGATGAAAAGTTAAACATTGATATCTGAAACATCAAGCTACAATTTCCAACACTCATTTGCATACAAATTAGTACCAAATAGGAAGTATAATAAAAAATAACTTAAGTGGTACGTATTTGGCAACTCTCTCCCTATTTGGATAAAGAAATACTACCTTATTGTATAAAATTAGATCTTCCATCTGCAATTATAAGACATGACGATGCTATTTTTGGTACTATGGTCGCAGAAGCTATTCCCCCGCGCAGGGGGGCCAGACTTAAAAGGAGCATTCACGAAAAATCGGGCAGCAAGAACGAACTCGGATTCGAGAGATTGGACGGAAGGTAGGGTAAGTGAATTGTCGCGAAGGTCGCCCAGCTCACTTTTCCCTCGCACTTTTCTCGGCTGATTCTCGGCTCCTTGCGGACCTCTTACTCCCGTCTGTCTGCCTGTCTGTCTGTCTGTTACACTTCCATTTCACTGCATCGCTACGAGCCGTTCCCATAAGCGGCACAGTTAATTTCAATGCTCAACGCGCGCGGTTCCCATATAATATAATAAAGCATAACGAATATGTGCTCACGTGCACATTTTCCATTATACGTTTTTACGTTATATTAAAACATTCGAACACGGTCATTATTACGCTCGTCACGGCCGAAAACTATCTTCTTCTCGCGAGAGTCAAACGTTTCTCATGTAATGTAAAATTGCTGAAAATCCAGCCAGCCAGTTATATACAGACATTACTATAATGACGCGCGGCTATCATCTAAAGATCCTCTCTTAAGGAAAGATTTCGGACGAATTATTTGGCAATCGCGATATTAAAAACCGATTAGGCAGCCTGATGAATGCGATGAGGATTGCGGCGACTCGGTCGTGTTTCTATGTCGCGTTGCGGTGATTAAGACCGTCGAGAGTGACGCTGATGAGCGTACAATTTCGGCAATGTCCATCGAAAGTGTGACGTTGATACTCGGCATCTCATGAACGACCCTGTGAACTGAACTCTGCTCTCGAGACTGTAACGCATATAACGCGGCGGCTTCGTCTTCTTTCGTTAAAGTAATTATTGCCGCGCTACGACGGCTCGTAAACGACGATTCGTGATTTATGTTCCGAGTTACGCGCGCACAAAACATTCACGAAAAAACGCGTGAGACTCACCGTTGCGTAACGAGCGGATAATAATAATAAATAATAATAACTTTATTGCTCGTGTGCAAGATCTGATTTCGATAAATCGTGTAGTTCTAAGGAACACGGAGAAAATGAAGAAAATGATTATTAATCACAAAAATAAAATCTCTTAGAGTTCACTCTATTTTTAAACATCAGAATTATCTTTATTTAATAATCTTTAATTAATATTCTTTAATCTTTGAAAATGTCTAAACATTTGGGTGCAATTTTAGCTGCTCAAAAATTAGCAGCATTAAAAATCGTTAGTCTTTGATGTAAATCCTATACATGACAAACAAATAATAATGTCTATAAAAGCCTTATTTGATAAATCGTTTAGAAAAAAATTTTCTTATTCCAAGGAAGAGATGGAAAGAAATTAATAAAATAATCATTTATATCAAAAAGATTGAAAAAATAGATCGAGACGGGATAGAAAAGAAAGATCCTATGTATAAGGTAAAATTTGTCTAATCTCGAATAAGATTTTTCGAAACCGACAAGAAAATGGAATGAAGGCAAAGTAAGTCAAAATAGATTAACACAAAGTAAAATGCAACACTTAAAAGAATATACAATATAAAATCCATGTATTGTAAATCAACATTTTTTCGAGTGAGAACTACCTCTGAAAAATGATAAAGATTTTCTCAATTGTTTATTGGGAAATTGAGCTATTTTTTTATGAAGGATCTTGCACACGCACTTCTAAAGAACTACCGATTTGCCCGGTGGATTTGGTGCTCCAAGCAGGATAGCGGTGCCAGAACAAGAGAAGGCTCCGATGGACGAAGGAGAAAGAGAAAGAGGGGATCTCGTGCTAACAGAAGGGATAAGAAACCCATGCACGTACTCTTACCAGCGGTGCGACGACTTCAGTCTGACGATCGCTTCCAAGGAGCGAGGTTGACCGAATCCGACGTTAATTCGGGATCATCCGTCGGTCCGAGCACACGGTGATTTGGATCCTTGCGTGTGATCGGTGCAAAAAGAAAAGAAAAAAAAAAGAAAGAGGAAAAAAAGATTCTGTGTGCTCCGAAATTTTGACGCGATAAAAACATTCCTTTAGGCCCTACTTCCTAATAAAATTCGAGAGAGATCAAATTTCGAGACGCGAGTGACCAGGCCGTTTGACGATGTCGAGAAATCACGCGTGTAAAATTCGCAACCCTCTAAGAATATCGTATCATTAAATGGATGCTGCGATAAAAAGCAAAGAGAAAAGAATTCCTCCTTTTCACTGTCCAAATCGTTAACTGTTTCCGGGAACGTACGAAGGCAGATCGGAGAGCTGGTCCTTCCGGCGTTTCACCGCCGCGATAATTTACTTAATTAAATTCACTTAGTACTCCCCGCGGTTCGAATTTCTCGCGTAGAAAAAGAAAACCGGTGTTCTCGCGTTTTCGCGACTCGTTACCTCGCCGTGAGGAAGCCGCCGCGACTTCGCGGTGCGCGAAGTGCGTGGAGTGCTGCCGACGGGAGAAAGTGCCAGTTCGCTGTGCGTCGTTCTTCGATTTTTCGGTGGATACACACCCGCGACGACGAGGCGGCGGAATCGATGATCGATCATCATCGGCGGCCCGCCCGACGACGAGAGACTCGCGTCTCCTCAGGACAGCATGACCCTTGGCGCGTGCGACCGTCCGCGTGCGTTAACATGCGCGAAGACACGCGAGTCCGCGGGTACCGCTGGATCCTCCTGAAGTGATAACGTCTGGCTCAGAGAGACGGAGATTCCCGCTGGGGCAAGGATCGTCGAACGTCGAGCGATTGGGAGAGACAGATCGCGAGAATCGATCGCGAGGACAATCGTCCGGCAGACGCGAGCTACAGGTTGGTCATCTCTCACGCTTCTTATCCGCGGCACTCTCCGAGGATAGTGAGTTAAATGGATCGTCATATCGGGAGGGAAAAGTCGGCGGATTTAATGAAATGCGGTCCGACCGGTTCTCATTCGACTCGATGATTATCGAAGGACTCCGAAATTGTCGCGAGATCGGTCGTCTCTTAAGAGTTTCGTTTACCAGTAGGCGTCGGCAAATTATTCCCAGCGCAATTAGGCAAAGAGAACACACCGAATTTCGGAAAAAGTGAAAGAAGTGAAAGTTCGGGACTCGGGAGGAAATAAGAAAATCGGATTGTTCTTTTCGCGTGGCAACGGAGTTCGATCGCTCGTCAATCGTTCGTGGTGGGCGATTCACTTTTTCTTTCTTTTTTTTTTACATTCCTTAGAGGATTTATATTTTTAGTTAAGTGTCGCGCGGGGCGACATTACGTAATAACGGGTTGCATATGCAACATTATGCGCGACCGCGCACTGTCTATGCGTAAACTGATTTCAACCAGTTTCTCCGATATTTTTGCTCGATTCGAGAGATACTGGCTTTCACTATACAACTATACGCTTACGTGTATACAAAGGTCTCTTAGTTGAACTTAAATTCACCCGCATCCTATTTTCCTTCAGCTCTTTCGTTCTCCGCTCATTCGACATTTTATGTACACGTGGAATCACTTTTTTGATTTCTTCTATTTTATTTTTTAATAATTTTTTTTATTAAATAAAATTTAATCAATCTTATTTCCATAATACTATACCTACAATATACAATTAAAGGGTTTCCTGTGAAAACCAAATAAATCCATTTTTTTAAATTTGGTTTATAGTGCCAAATCATTATCAGTAACATCACTTGAATAATTCTGTTTCAGCAAGAGTCAAACAAAAAATGAAAAATATAAATATTAATAGGTTATAAATATAACATTTCCGCAAGAATCAAATAAATTTATAAAAAGTAATTTTTTTTTCAATAGGTCCTCAAAATTTTAATCAAAGTCTAAAACTTTGTTCTTATTATACTATTATATGAAAAAATCATCATATTTATAGAAAAAGAAATAAAAAAATGTTTTTGTTAAGAGCAATTTGCAAAATTTTGTGAATAAAAAGTTAAATATTTTTGTTATTTTGTATTTTAAATATTTTCTTTTTATATATTTTTTCTTTTTATCCTTCATTTTATATTAATACAATGAACAATTGCATAAATAACATATGATTGAATATAATGGTTTAAAGTCTCTTGAAATTGAACTTCTTTAAACTTTGTTTAGTTTTTGTAGAAAACCTTTCAATTGTATTTTTTTCAGAAACGAGAACACAAAGGCAATAATTTTATTAATTTTATTTAATTATACGTGGAAACGATTATTTCAAGCAGATATTAGAACTGATATTCACTTTTGGTTTTAACATTGTTAATACTAAATAATGCACTTTCTGAGGGAAAGTCAACAGCACGAATCTAACAATTAAACCTTAATCAATATCCGTAAAGCAAGAATGCAATGAGAATAATGCGCACTCCGCGAACGATAATCGTCGTGTAATTGCCGCGATTGCAACGACGAGCCGAGAGTCGGTCTGAGATGCCGCTGAAAAAAGGCCGAACGATTAAAGAAAGTTGCAAATTAACGTGCCATTGTACGGCACGCTGTTTTCTCGGTACTCACGGCGCGCGCCAATTTTCCGCGGTAGAAACGCCCGTCTTTTTCCAGCACGGAGTTGTAAGGAAATCGACGGCCGCGAGAAACTCGCCGCAGCGTGTCATTTGTTGCTGCAATTACTGCACGAATGGGCGGGTGATAACACCTAGCGATCCGTTGCGAATTCACGTCCCGCAGAGTTTTCGCTTCGGGCCGATTTAAAAACCGGACCGATCGTCTCCGTTGACAGCGTTCGCGTTTGCAACATCGTCAACATTTGTTTTTGGCGAAAACGCGCGCGGCCGAGACCGCGGTCGAATCGGAATTTACCTTTAAACGATGCGAATTTACATTTTAAATATACGTGTATTAAAAATATTTTTTTTTCTTCAAGATATTTCCAATGTATATCTTTAAAAATTATTTGTCTTCGTTTTAAAGATGTACACGTATCACATCTTAAAAAAAGAACTATGTAAAGGATTGAATTATTCAATCGCCAGTTTGCAGTACATCCAGCTAATTGCACTGATTAATTGCTCATAAAGATTCGCGTGATTAAAGCCGTGAATTCATTTTGGCTATTTTTGCTAACAAACGCAAGAAAGATCACAAAAGATCGCTTCCTCGTTCTGCGTTTGATTCACTTTAACCTTGTTTGTCGAATCGTTGATTGAATCCCGGCGTTTCCTGAGGCGCCGCGCGGGAAACTCTCTCGCTTTCATTCGCACACGTGCTACGCATTACGGCCCCACAGAAGACATGCTCCGCACGCCACATCTGCAATTTCTACTTCACCGCGAAAGATCCCGCGATAGAATTTTTAATGGAGAAAATCTCTCTGCGCGCAACCGCGCGTGTAATTTCAGCCATTGGATTCTGAGAAGGGAAATTATTTATTATATTCGCATTGCGATCTAAAAGTGTAATGCTGTATTGCATTACATAAAAAGTAAAGGAATGAAAGACACACCGGTGATAGGAATCTCAGCTATGTGCGAGGAAACACTTGTAACGGGAACGATATAGTTAATTGAAAGAATAAGTTAAATAATATAAACGCGCTGTTTGAAGTGCAATCGTGATTGAGAGTGACACGCGAGACTATTATTACCGTTGCTTTCTTCCCCATGCTTGTGTAAAATCGACAGATCGGTTAATTTCTGAGACGATTTTCTGAGACGGATTCCAGACAAATGCGAAGTCAAATCTACTGCCAAGAAAAGCGATTACTTAATTTCTTCTTTTAGTAAATAATGATTATCTTTAACAAGAATATTTTCTTGATAATAGTCTTAAAATAGACTATTGTATTCGTTACAAATTTTTGAAAAACTCATTATTAGTCATTATCATGTATTTGAGGAAGAATTTATACTCTTTCGAAGAATTTCATGCAATTTTATCGAAGAAAAGTAAGAATGATAAATCGAATTTTTATTTTTATTTAATTCTTGAAGTATTAAATTATTAGTAATCAGAATTTATTTTGAATAAATTTGATGTTTGTGATGAATTTATGATATATTCGCGAATATATGAATTTATAAAAGATTTGAAATAAGTGACATTTATATTTACAATTTAAGTAATTTACAGCATGTATTTGTGCGTGTGTGTACACACAGAAAAAATTTTAAGCAATTATTACTTGTTTCGAATAAATGATGAGTGCATTTTAAGACTATTATCAAGAAAATATTCTTTGTAAAAATAATCGTTACTTAAAAGAGGGAAACTAAAATTGAATAATCGCTCTTCTTAACACTAGAATTATGTTCTTCTGCATGTATGCGTGCGTTTTAGAGAGGAACAGGATTTCCTGTCGCGCGGATAGATATCTCACGATCTAGGTCGAAAAGGTGTACAGATATCCAGAGATAGAGTTTCTCGTGGTAATCCACTTGCCTGCCGCGATAATTGCAATAGAAAGCACCAGTGAGAATCATCGCCTCATCCTTTTTGCTCGTTTACCTCGGACTGACCGGAAGCCTCAAGGACGAAAGGCTCTTATTCTTCTTTTCCATTCATGAATTTCCCATCCCATCGAGCGCCTGTCCCGACTGCAGCGAGAGACAAAGCTGCACGCTTGTAATCGCTCGATGCAGTTGGCCGGGTGGCGACAACAATTTTACGCTGTTAGCTCCCGGAAAACGGGCTGTTCTTGAAAATGTTTGGGCGTAATTACGCGCAAACATTTTCGAGAAATTCTTTCGCGTCTTTAAAAGATTGCTTATCGAAAATGAAAGCCGATCGTTGGCGACAGTCGCTCGTTGCAACTATCGCCGCTCGGCGATTATGCTTATTTTATTGGCGACTCGCGCCGCACAGTAGCGGCTGACCACCTCCGGTTGTATCTACTTGTCCGTCCGATACTTTAATTCGCTCTATTTCCAACGAGATATTTGACCTCTTAACCATAACCAATTAACTTCCAATCTTTTGTTTAGTGCCGCGAGAAATGTATAAAGGATTAGGAAATATTAAATATTATTATATAATCTGAAATGTTAAAAAATATAACATCTTTTCTTTTGTTAAAAAAAAAGATAAGATTTTGAATCTTTTTGTTGCAATACTTTTTCAAAATTTTTCTCTCCTCAAATTGTGTCTTTTCTTAAACAAATAAGAAATAGATTTGTAGTTCAATTTTACAGTTAAGTTCTTAAATATAATCTCTTGAGATGTTGAACGATATAAATTTTATATGTTAGAAAATATAAAATTACAAATAGATATGTAGTCTAATTTTACAGTTAAATTTTTAAACGCGATCTCTCGAGATGTTGAAGGATCATCTCATTGAATGGATGGAATCTCAAGGTCTTTTAAGACTAGACTTAAGGCGATCTCAAATGCAGAAAGATTGGACTACAAATATTGTTCAAAGATAATACATCGATCGATACTTCAGTGGATGCGTTTCTGCGCGAAGTTCTGCTTGCACAATACGTGCCCAAAATGCTGAAGCTTATAACGGATCGGAGCAACAGCACGGAGCGGTAACTGCGAATCCGATTAAGATGTATCAGGAAAGCGACGGTAATACCAAGCCGCCCCAATTTCGCAATTTCTCGTGTGAAACGCATTTTGCATTAAGCCTCGCAATAAAAGGCTCGCTCAGAAATTCCGCATTAAATAGTCATCGGACTCTAAAATATATCGCTCAAGTTTTTAACTTTAATATTTCTCCTACCGACATTGTTCAACTTGCTTGCAACACGAGTTACGAAAAAGAGACAGCGCACAAATGTGAATATAGAAGTAAGAAATGATTGTACAAGACTGGAAAGGATCTTCCTTCGCGATCGATCTCTTTCTCGTTAAAGATCCAACGGCGATCTCTCCCGTCGTAAAAACTCGACCGTTTCTTGCCTTTTCATTTTTCTTCTTTCTTTCTCCGTCCCACCTTCTTCCTGGATCCCCATCAGCGTTTCTCTGTCGCCCGAGGTACACGATCGATAACTCCTTAACGATAATCGATACCGCGTTACGCAAGAGCACCTTTACGACACGACCCACGCGCGAAATGCATTGTTAAACCTTTCCCGAGTGTGTCTTGTTACGGAAGGAGCGTAAATCGTCGGGCGCGAATAGGCGTTTGCTCCGATTTTCCTTCCAGATCGCCACTGTCATTCTATCAGTCTTATCGCACTACTATTCTCATCCAGTGGACCCACGCACTATTATTCTATCGATTATTCTTTCGGTGTTGTTACTGCGCAGTGCCCATACGAGATTTAATTTTGCGAAACACGCAACATTATAATGTTAATAACAATTCGAGGTTTCTTAAATTTTTAATTTAACAGTATTGTACATTATACATTTCCTTTATTTCTTAATTAAAATTTGAAATTAAAAATTTTAATTCAATAATTTTAATACACATCTTGCATAATTAAAACATAAAGCCGACATGTAAATATGCAATACTTAAAATGCTAACTTAAAAATTTCAGAAACATCGAATTGTTACTAACGTCAAGTTATTTGCGCTATTAAATCAAGACAAGATCGATCGAGCTGCATTTCTGTAAATACCTTGAGATTGGATTTAATTCAAATCTCCTTTAATCCAATCAATTGACTTAGACAAATAGATAAGGGATCGAGGAATGCGTCCCTTGAGGGCTAAATAACTGTGCTGAATTCCCCAACGCGTATCCCCTGCATCGAACGTTCTCACTGAATTTCGAAAGGCCTCTCGTTCCGCGTGATCGATTGACGTGATCGAATCTGATAGACGTCGAACGACTATTGATGCTGGAGACAGCTACGTTAAACACATCCACGCTTTCTTCGTACGTTTAGCTTTCTTCGCTTCGATGCAGCTTGATCCAGTGCATTGTTATGTCAGCTTCTTAAATATAATGCACTATGCTGTGCATATATGTTTCTCTATTAAGTTTATCTTGACAAATTTTATATTCAATACTGTCTCAAACAATCTTTTCAGAGATTTTGGATTTCACCAATTTTTTTAAATATTAATTTTAATATTATTAAAAGAATTTAATATTATATGTGTGCGTGTGTGTGTATGTGTGTATATCAAAATATAACTATCTATCTAAAATGTATAATAAGCTAAATTATATAGCTTAATTCGGGAGTATCTGAAATCTTTTACGCACCAGCAAAGAAAATGAAACTCAATATCAGTAATTTTCGTTACTGATCAAGAATTTGTAATTTTTTCATTTCTCCTTACTTTTTTTAAAAATATATTGAATATAAATTTATATACGTAATGATGTCTCAAATAAAATATAGGTGGTCCAAAAAACTAAATAATTATTCTCGGGTCAGAGTATATACATTTTAATAGATAAATTTTTATTACAAGTATATAATACGCGAATGAGAAAGATATAACGAAAATGTGATCTTCGCTTTAAGTTGAACAAAAAATAATAATCGCTAAATATAACCGGTGCTCGTGAAACCTATAATAATTTACGCCGACAATTTGCGATGACGATAAATCGCAAGGGTTAACGTAATGAGGATAACGAGTGTAGTGACGTGTAGTTGGTCGAAACGACGGACGATCGAGCTGACGTACTCTTTCCTTTTTCACTTTCACGGCCGATCGCGACCTGCAAGTCGTCGCGTGGGATGACTTTCGGATTACCGGATAATGCCCGGTCGTTTTCGCCGACGAGAGGCAAGATGGATCCGATTAATGTTAATAATCGCGGCATGTAAACAGAAAGGATGAAAGCCAAAATGGAGCTATTATGGCTTTGTTATAATAGCGCCGTTGCTTCATTATAGTAGCGACAGCTCAATTACTCGAACGACACCTTAGACGCTACTGAAAGACGGCGAAGATTTATGAAATATCCTTACTGTCGACTTAAGGCTTTTTCTTCTCTTTCCTTTTCTTTTCAATTGGATACTCCTCGTAGGGAGAAACGACGATTATTTAGACGCACGTTCGACGCCGATTCATCGAACACAAAAGGCAGTCCGCGTTTACTTTATTGACGTATTATTGCCGCTAATGTAATTACCGTCATTAGTGAATTTGCATAATGCGACGTCTTCATCCGTTCTACTTTGTTCATCCCACGTTGTTTATGGCCCGCCGGCGGATTACCGGGGCGGCTATTACCGCGAATATTTCCACGAGGAGGGGCACGGCGCGTGCCCTCATTACGGGTTCGTTCCGCCGCCGATTTCCCAATGATATAATCGGCTAATGGCAAAGGAGTCCGGCTGGGTCCGGGTGAGCGAGTGGCGTTTCAAGCGCGTCCGGAGCGCGGGAAAGAAAAAGAGAGAAGAGGAAAGAGAAAAATGCAAATTAATATACTCGCTTGCCGCTTACGCGCGGCGTGGGCGTAATAACGTAATAAAAGGACTCGTGGGCAACCCTTTCGCCGGAATCGCCGCAAAGTCCGGTCGAAGGGCGTTTACATTCCGCAAAGGTCGCTTGTCGCGCGTTTATCTATTCCGCAAAATCGGTGGTCCGTACTCTCTAAATCTGAATCAGTGGAATTTTATTAATTTGCAGTGCTATATTTATAACTGTGATCATCAGTGACTGTTCACTATTTTTCAGTGATTCTGAAGAAGTGATCTTAAGAAGGGGAAATTTATATTCTCACTGACCGAATCAGTGTATTGTCACTGAAAAACAGTGCATATATCACTGAATGAAATAGTTACAAGTATATCACTGAAAACAGACTATTCACTGTCTTTCAGTAAATAACACACTAATTCCAATTTAGAAAGTAGCTAAATACTTCGCTATTGAGGCAGTGATGTTTAATCGATGCACAGCACATAATTTTAATTAAGAATAATTTTTAAATAATAATTCTCGATGTTGCATTAACAATTCTTCACAGATTTGCTCTTTTATTAGATATGAAAATTGATTGATTGATTATTACAATTCTAGGGCAAACCCTTTAAAAATATACATGCAGAGTAGAAAAAAATAACAATAAGATTAAGTAGCAGAAAGAACATAAAAAATAGAGAAAAATGCAACATAATATCGTATATCATACAAGGTTTGAGATACGAAGACAGAAAAAAAGTAAAATAAAAATAAATATGAACATAATATCTGCAAACCTTGATACCGCGATAACCACTACCGTCATTGACTTGGCGGCAGTGGGACAGATCCCTCTCTCTCTCTCTCTCTCTCTCTCTCTCATTTGTGGTTTTAAAGGTTGAGAGAGACAGAAGTGTATTTTATATCGAAACTGACCTTCCACTTGCTAGCCGCAGAATGAGACTGCTGACATTCCTGGTCTCAGGTAGTGGTGTGAATTACGATAGCGCTCGGATATCAATGGAAACGAAGTGGATTTCTAACATTCTTTAGTACATTTGCGCCTACATTCGGTAGCATTTTCTCCCCCCCTTCTATCAAAATAATTTCATTTCACAGAATGCAATTTACTCGTCAAATTAACACAATCATGTTGAAAGTAATTCTTGAATAATTTCCTTCTTGTGCCGCGTAAGTACGCGAGAGTAAATCCCGATAAAAACGTTGATGTGAAAAAAGACGAGCGGCGAGATTACAGCTTTACGAGCTCGTTGTACGTTTTAATCGGCTGTCACCTTGTCAATTAAAGAACCCATTACACGACCTTTCGACATTTTCTGCGGCTTGTTCACAAGCGCGGTCTCGGAACGATTGAGACGTTCTTTCGCAATCGGCCGGTCCCGAGGCTGTCCCGCTGTAAGATGTATTAAGATGCGTTACACGCGTGGCGTTTCGCACCTGCGCGGAGGGGGATGTCACGCCGTTTATCGCCGCATTGTACCGCGTAAAGATCCTTTGCTTGCAAAGCCGTATTTCAACACGGGCAGTTCATTCAGCGGGCGAATGACACGGCTCGTTACGGACCGCGCGCGAAAGCCGCAAAAAGAGCAAAATACAATCGGCTAATCGGACGGTGAACGCTTAGAGAGAATGTCCGTTGCCTGGGCTTACGTGTAATGTAGCGCGCGTGGTCGATGTATCGTTAGACGTCGATACACATTGACCTGGTGCTCCACTGCGGCACAGCGCCGGAGAACCGATCCGATCGGCCAACCGTGAAATGCGAGCGATTCCCCTCGCGTGGCGCCGTGATACCTGAAATTTTCTCCGCGAGCTCGCGATAACGAGGAAAGTGAGTCGTCATTTTTTAGGAGGCAATCGTCACACAATATTTAACAGAATCTTAGAATATTCTATCACTCTAAAATATCTGAAAAATGGAAATATTGAGGATCGTCACGCTATATTTCTCGCGAATTGAATTACTTTTCTCTTTTCAATGTTATATATCTTCATAAGCAAATTTAAATCTTATGAGAATAAGTCTATCTATCAAATTAATTGAAGAATATGATTTCTTGTTATTTCGTTTGCATGCCTGATACAAAAAATTATTAATTATGATCTTTTAATTATTCGAAAATTATTAGTGTCTGAATAAATTCGTATATGGAAAATTGTGTAAGATGCTGGTCATCAAAAACTGCATTAGAGATTAATAAAATAAAATTTAAAAAAAATACAAATTTTAAAAATATACTAAAATAAACTAAAATAAACTAAAATAAAAATATAGATTTTCTTTTTCAAAATAATATAAAAATCACCGTAGGTTCAACAAAGAAAAAATCAACAATTCTTTCAAGTGAATATTATTATTCATGATTAGCGCGAATTAAAAGCAGTGATAAAATATTTGACAATTTTCCACGGATTTATCGTCGTCCCTCCTTGCTGCGATCTCATTTGCAAGCCAAGATTGATTTATGGATCCATGGGCAAATTACGAGACTCCGTACGGAGATTTTTAATGCACTAAAGTCGAGCAGGTGGTCGCGGAAAAGGAAGCCGCCGAGATCGAAAATATTACTTCCATTTCGTCGCGTATCAATCTTAGTGCGCGTTTTTCGGCGCACGTGATTTATCGACGCGATCGCACGGCCTCGCTGCCGCTCATTATTCCACTACGCTGACGAGTCGATCGTCCGGATAATTGGGTCTTTACGTAAGGAGATCGGTAGGAAAGTTCTGTATTAATCCGCGGAGGCGGAAGACGCGGGTGGCGAGTACTTTATCGACGATGTACCACAGTTTCAGTTTGTGTTCGAGTAATGCCGCGAAAATCGAATAAACATGAGACTAAACGATGAATTAATCCCGAAATAAACGAGTGAAAAGAAATGCGAATTGCCCGGATTTCTAATTATGAAAAAAGGATTATCTTCTCGATCAAATTATTTTTTTTAACGAATTCAATTAAATACGTGACTTAGCAATTTAGACATTAACAGCAAATTAATTTATGTTGTTTAATTAATTACTTTTAAGTAGCTTATCTGTTTTGTGTTAAATGTAAAAATATTAACTGTTAAAACAACTGTTTATTTTTGTTCAAATTGCACAATTTAAATGCAGATACTTTGTATCGAAAAGACTGCTTTTGAACAGTTGCGCAGTTCACATACAATTTCTTAAAGAAATTACTTAAATCGAGCCCTGAATCTCGATTATCTTGTAGGAAATTTGTAACTTCCTGCTGATACAGGAAAGGGGTGAAACAGAGATCTAGATCGTCAGCACCGGACGATCGACACGCGAGCCTCCGATCAATTTCCGGCGTATCTGAAACGCGGAAACTGGAACGTAATTGGAGATCGATCCCACGTAACGTCGAGACGCGTAATCGCCCGAGCGAACCGTCAGAAGACAATGTAATCATTTTCATCGGTACTCCGTGTCCCGGAACAGCTTAATTGGAATGTGTGTTTAGATTAATAGATTCTAATTCTATTTTATAAATACAGCCGATAGATTAAAACGCTCGATATTAAAATATTTTATTTTACATATTTTATAAGAAAATCTAATCTTGAAAAGATTTTTTCATATTTTGTTGTACAAATCTCTAACACTCGATTATATGCTTGCTTGCTAATGCTTGATTATGTGCAGAATAAAAAGCCTCCATTCTATATAAAAGATCGACTTCATAGATTTTCCATTGTCTAAATTCCACTGTCTAAATGTTCAGATTCCAAGTTCTCGTGCACTGAAAAAAGAGTTTGGTAGGAAAAATAATTTTCTAAATATTTAGAAAATTATTTTTGGTTATATTAACCAAATATTTAACTGGCATCATTTCACTCAACTTTTGGTAGCTATTACCAAACTCTTTTTCCAGTATGTGTAGCCTCGAGTCCACTGTTCTCTCGCATCATTTGCGGATCTTCTTAACAGATTTGAACCTCCGCATCGACCCGAAAGTTTGCGTTCATTAAATGCTTGAAATTTTCCCCACATTTTCTCGGCGAAGGATCGACGTCGCACGAATTATTTCGATACGTGGTGCTCCTCGAGAGGAAAGAAACGGGCAGCTCGTGACTCGCCACGAAAGGGAATAAAGCCGCGGCGGCCGCACGATCGGATCGTCGGGGATTCGCCGCGGATCGGTTTAGAAAGTTCAGGATGCGCTCACGAGGCATCCACTCGCTCTCTCATTCAGCTCGCGCACGAACGCGCCGCGCCGTTCAGCTCCGTCTTAATTCCGAGCTGTCACGGCCAGAATAAATCGGCGGAATCGCAAAGGAGGGTATACACATTGTTTTCCGCGGCACTGCATTTATGTAATCGCGGAATTATCGTCACTCGAGTTTCGATCACTGTTGGCGAGATACCGTACGATCGACTCGCGCGTGCTCTCTGACTCGCAATCGAAGCTGGATAATGAGGATGCCGCCGAGTTCTATCGTAATGTAATAATGGAAGTGACGCTTGATGGAAAGGTCCATCGATCTACGACAATTGCCTCTCGTCGATTAGAACGCGAATTAATGTACAAGTTCTTTACTGAAGAAACTTACGTACGAGACTCGCGTATTACAATATGCAGTTTACACACGAGGTGCAGAATCGTTATAATTTTATTTATAACACATTGAAAGACGTGTAATATCCTTTTCGTTTTACTAGGCAATGATAAAATTTTATATTTAATCACCGCTTCTTAAATTTTCTAACAGGGGGGATCTTTTTATCCTTCTTTACTTCCTTGTTAATTTATCTCGATGGAATAGACTAATAAAACGGCTAACAAAAGCCTGCTCTTACGGATATTAAAACACGTGCTATATTCGATACGATAGTTAATACGTTAGTGATTAATGATCACGGTCATCAATTATTAATAATCTCATGATCATTAATATATCTTTAGAGATTAGAGAGTGTCATTATATTTTTATAATACGTATACTCAAATTATCAGGACGTGCAAAACGAGGAAGATAAAATCGCGACACAAAAATGCGCTCGTCATAAATATAACATATCGGTGAAATCAATATCTCTCTCGGTCTAGAAAGTTCACCAGATTCAACTGTAAAGAAGTGACGTGTGTTTACTATCTGTATGATATCTAGTAATTAGAGATTAAAAAGAAAGTATCGCTTGAACGGCCCCACACATGTACATATGCATCGTCGGAGCTCGATATTTCTACGAGTTCCTCGCTACGGCGAGAAATCGGTGAGAAATAATTTATTTCGAACCTATGGCATCCGAACGGTTTCGTTTTTCAATGTCCGGACGTACAGATTATGAGGAAACGTAAAATTTCTCAAAGGTGACGGTGTATGAATGCGGCGGTGTGTGAATGATCACGAGAATGCACAATTAACGTAAAGCTCGATCATACAAATACGAGGTCGTCGCATTTATATATTTATACACGGAAGAAATGAATTTGCTGAAGTATCTAAATATTTGCTGAATACTTAGCTGAATTAAGCTGGATATTTACAAAATTTTATAAATTGCTTTTACAATCAAAACATCCTTTTATATTTCTCTTTGTATAAATAATTTAATTTTTCTTTGGATATATAATAGAGAGTGAAATTTTAGACTGATTATGATTAATATGCTGAGGACCTATTTAAAAAAATTTTGGACTTGTTTAGTTCTTGCAGAAATTGTATATTTACTACCTGTTTATATATATATTTCTCGCTTTTTATTTGATTCTTATTGGAACAAAATTGTTTACGACGTAATGATAGTGCGAAACCGAACCGAATGATTTAATGCTACAACCAGATTTAAAAAACCGACTTGTTTGGTTTTTATAGGAAAGCCTTTAATTATTTTAATGGTCCAATAAAATTATTTTCAGATCTGTATCTAGGTAAACTTCTAGATGCTTAAGCAAAATTGTTTTTTTTCCGTGAATAATACGTTATTTATTGCATTATCCCAAATTATCATTTTTTTTCGCATTTTTCCTCGTTCCTACATTCATTTCTTCGTAAGATGATTCTCGAGAATCCAAAAAATCTGATTGCGTTTTGTTTCATACGAGAACGTTCAGTCCAAACTCCCGACCTTGAATTTCCTTACTTTCGGAAGGAAAGGTGGAACCTGCGACGTTAATATATGCGGAGCACGATGTCGCGTCTCTGACGCGGACGATTTCGAATTCGCTTTCCTCCGCGTAAAATTAGAGCCGACAGGTCGAGGACTATTAATTAGAAACGAGAAAACAGAGATTCCGGCTTCCTGGTTTCTCGGCATTCAGCTCTAACGCCAAAAGTCGCTTGCCTCCAATGTAATGGACTAACTATTTCATCCATCACCTTTCAAACTAATCATCTCTCGAGATATACACAAAACATATATGACATCTGAGCAATTCTAATGATCGCGATTATTATGACATAAGTATGAGAAAGAAATGAAAGAAGAAAATTTTAGATCTCGCTGTTAAAATAACGCTATCGAGATCAATTTATAACAATATTTACGAGGTTGTAATTTTTTTTTCTTTTTTTTTTTGGCAATGCGAGATTGAGAATTCGTCGCTCGATCGCGGAATTCGGCACGACCGAGGGTGCGGTCGCCGTTGTCTTCGATAAAGTGCATCGTGCGTGCATCGCTCGATTACGGGATCGAGGGAGGGGGGGAAAGTCGTTCGTCGTGGAAACGAGTCACAGCTGGGCCGATGTGCTGGTTTTACGTAAGGAGAAAATCGTCTCTCCTCAGAAGCGTCGTCCACGAAAGAGACGCGCGAGGAAAGTGCACCGAAACGACCGAAGACACCTTGCGAATCGCGTGCACGTAAACAGCACGCACGTCGCACGCGTAATACACCCCTCGCGAGGATGAATACACCGGATATTGAAAAACGAAACCGCTCGAATATCACTTACGAGTAATGCATTTGCACATAAATACCGCTGTGATTTCGGTTATTAGAAACGATACGAGGCGACGGAGGAGGAACGTGTTTGCATCGCGTGATAAAGGTCGATTTATTGCACACAAAAAAATTAATTTTGCTGCTAAGAAAAGCGATTACTCAATTTACTTTTTCTCTTTTAATAAATAACTGTTATCTTTTTAACAAAGAATATTTTCTTGATAATTGTCTTAATTGTCTACTCATCATCAAATTTTAGAAAAACTCATTATTATGTATTAAAAAAAAAAGAATTTACACTCTTTCGAAAAATATCATAAAATTGAAATATTAAAGTACTAAGATTCAGAATATGTTTTGATGATATTATGGTAGATTTGCAGATATGTAAATCTATAAAATGTTTGAAATATTTATTAAATTCAAGTAATTTATAGTATGCATTTTTCTTGTATGTACATACACAGAAGTTTATTTTAAGTAAATATTATTTGTTTTGAGTAAAAATGATGCATTTTAAGACTTGTCAAGAATATATTTTCTTTGCAAATATAACCGTTACTTAGGCAATTAAAGAAGAAAATAAAAATTAAGTTAATTTCTTAGTACGAGAATGATACTTTTTTGCGTGTGCATACCGCCCCAGAGAAAAAGTCACGCGTAATAAAAAAGATTTTTACGTCGGCGGAAAACCTGTAAATAACTTTGAAAATTCGCTACTCGGGACATTACTAAAATCATCAATCGGCGTTTGTTTACGGCGCGGCGTTCCTCCCTCGACGGTCGTTACGCTGATTTACAATACATCCCAGAGTGACGGGCGCAACCACTGCACCGGTCGGTTAAGAGCCGTCGATAGATCGCCTCACCGATTTTTCTCGGCTTAACGATCATACATATACACAGCGTGGAGATATCCATCTTGCCTTTTTAAACGGCGCGGCGGAATGAATATCTCGAGCCCGCCGATGGGGCCTGACAAACCGCGACGTATGCATACGCCCCCGCGCATATTCATGGCAGGCACGGGGAATGATTGAATCGCGCTGATCATTCATAACTGCCACATAAACGTAGCTGAAGAAACGCGCCGATCGCGGGACCGCGTGTTATCGGCACCATTTATCGCGCGACCGCCGAGCCACGATTCGTTATGATAAATCGAGATCCGATAAACGTCGCGGCGCTTTTGCATTGCAATAAAGTGCACACAAGCCGTCGCAGCTGTGCACTTGTGCAACCTGCGACCTTGAAGCTATTCGAGTTATACCGGGAGTTATTGCCAAATATCGTGCGCTCGTTCTGCAAACGAATGTTTCCTATCTAGGCTAATTCCCGGCTGTTTCGGCTTTTTTGAACGGCATTCTTGAACGGCAAGTTATCACCGAACGTAATAATTTTGGTACACTTTAATCGCGCTTTATTTCGCACAAAAATGTACATAATTATAGAATTGCAAATATTGCACAGAATTGCAAAATAACTAATCATACGATCATATGAAACTTTATGTAAATCGTCTGAGTATTTAAATTTACATTTAAAAAATTCAGATTTTTGTTATTATTTTTTAAATACATTTCCATTAGAGCACATTTTTATTTTTATTAAAACAATCTTTGATTCAGGTAAAAAAATTGCCGCAGTATTTTTTGTATTATTTTTAAATGCAACATAGAGAGAACAGTATAATTTTTTCATTATTTTAAAAATATGTGTAAGACATTCTGAAATCTAAGAATGGACATGCTATTTTATATTATTTTTTACGTTGTTTATATAAAAGCTAACATAACACAACCATAATGGAAATAATGAGAAATATAAAATATGAAATTAAATAAATATTTTCCTCGACTGTCATGATAATAAATTATCTGTAAAACATCAACGCAATAAATAATATTGCTTGTGAGTCAACGCGTCAAAGACTATCAATCCCGATGAAAGTAACTTTTGTCGATAGTCTAAAAATAAAGAATTGCGAGAAACAAAGAGAAAGTTACGTTACACAATAAAAATGAAATGTTTTAATCGCGTTTAAGAATTTTGGCATCGAAAATACCAAGAAGTCACAAACGCAGAGTAAATCTTCTTCATTTACCAAGGCTGAAGTTTGCATTAATTTTCTCTCATTTTCATCAGAAGATTCGTTCTTCTGACCGCAATTATCTCGTTCGGTGATAATTCAGGTCGTGAGATCCTTCGGCCATCTCTTCGACGAACACGTCGTTATAACGTTAACTCGCTCGACCTGAATTATTTTCGTTTGCAACGCGGTCATTGTTCCCGATGGACTTTCGAACATTTCCCCCTCTTCTCCATGTATACGATCTTACTTATTATTTTTCGCACGTACGAAATCGGTACACGTGGCGCCGCAGTCATGTATGCTCGATAATGACATCGGAATGAAATAAATAAGAATGCATACGAATGCACGGTTTTCTATCGAAGCTATCTAAAAAACGATCGCTATGTTCTTTATTTTTACACAACTGGAAAATTTCTATTAAATTTAACGTATCGTATGAAAGTATCACAAATATTATATTAAAAATTAACACAAAAAATTTAACACTTGGACACAATTTGGAAACAAATATTGAATTATAGAAGCATATTTTTTTCAGTAAAATTAACATGTAATATCGACATGTTTTATTTATTTTATTTTAGAATTTTCGTTTGATTATTTGTTCATTTATAAGTTGTGTTATTTTAAAAATTAAGAAATGTCAATTTAACACAAAATATTCAAATAATATGAGCACATTATGTTAAATTAGCACTCGGATGTGTTAAATATTTAACTTAAAAGTTTTAAGAAGGACCAATTTTAACACAAAATACAAAATGTTTTCTACTTTGTAGCTATTATTTCGTTATTGCGAAAAGGTATAACAATAAAATACACAGAAAGGATCCATTATAAATCTCTCCAATATGCGAAGTAATGAAATATGTGTCATGTTTCGATTACCAATGCTGTTTTCCAAGTCCTTAACATTAACAATGAATTATTAATTACAGTTTATCGTGACAAAATAAACATCCGTGAAGTATTCTAAGAGCGTATTGTGAAACGAAAAAAAAGGAAAAGTAGTAAAGTGTGACAAGAAATTCTTGTTCGATTGTGATGAAATTATAAAGTTGCAGAATAGTGATCGATTCGCTCTTTAAATTGCGTTCTTGACTGTTTCGTCAAGGACTCTCGCTCGAGAAGTTGCCCAAGTTACGATTAATTAGTAGATGGCCAATTAGTTAGCTGCTCGGAGCGTTTGACAGATCGACATTCGCTGAATGCGGCATTACGGTATTAGACGGCGTTTGTTCCTCTTCTCGTGCAGAGGCTTTCAAACAAATATTGACACTGACGATAGAGATGTCACGCGTTCTTTGAAGCTACTGACCGTCCGCAAGAGCACACAAAGACTGGTGGATCGGCGCGACGAGACGAGTTTATTTGCCTCAGTTAATTCCTTTACGCCTCCGGGTGATTTAGTAGCAATTAGCGTGGCTAGTTATTACGTTATTATCCTCCGAGAGCAAATTGTTAGAATAACATTAGCGTTTTGACGTTGACGTCGTGTTTCCGACGTTGTACTTGATACGAAGCGCTTTTTCCATTTGTAAAACTATTTTATTATCCGTAACGCAGAATGTTAAAAGTATGCAAATATTTCCGCAGCGTTTAATACTTACATTTAAATAAATTATATGGAAATTTAGACAGGCAACTGTAACGACAATTAATGTGCTATGAAATTTAATTTTTAATTTGCTTTCTAACCGTACGTCTGATTTTAGCAATGTCTTTTTTTCAGGCTGAAGAAATCAATCATATCGTAGCCATGAACCTCGCGCTGCATGGATTTTTGCTGCAGGGTAAGTTTTGCAATATTTCGATTATTTTGGTAATGTCAGGTATAATTTACAACGTATATGTAAATTAAATTGTAAAATGAGCGTCCCCAATTTCAAATTGGAAAATAATCATGTGTATAGAACACAAACTTCTTATTTATTACATATACTTTTTTATTTATTTATTATTATTCGTGAAAATAAATAATATGAGTACTATGTATAAGTAAATATTAAATTATAATATCTACTAATTTACTTTCTAAATCTCGTAGAGTGAAATGTCATTTTACGTTCACTCTAAAAGAGTAAAAATTGAGCTCGTACAAATTCAATATTAAATTTTTTGAACGATTAGCCAAGAGTCAAAATTTACTCTTATAAAGCGAAAATTGAGTTTGTGTAATTTTTGAGTGATTTTTCATTCTACAACATTTAGATAGTAGAGAAAAGAATGGAGAAAAGAAAGGTGGATGGGATTTTCTCTCTCTTTCTTTCTCTCAAAGCATAAAATATTTCTTCAAATCTCCTTATAAAGAAATATCTTTGAGAAGTGATACGACGAGATAACAATTTCGTTTAGGAAAGGAAATTAAATCAAATCATCTCTCATTAATCCTTAATTTGCGGGAGAGACGTGGTTTCTCCCTGTTCCCGTGGAACATGGCTCATCCCGTGTGTTCGTATGCAGGCGACACTTTTTCCCCGGTCATCCTCCGCGACAGGATGCATAAAACTCGGCGTCCCACGATAACGATTAGTCCCCTCGGCATTTCCGAGGATTAAGCGCGGGCTGATTCGCGTGCGCTTCGAGGACGGCCTCGAGAGACGCCCGGCTCGGCTCGGCTCGGATTGTCCGCTAACTGGGTTTTCGTGCCGAGACCAAGGTGTTTCCTACGTGGATGTGAACACGCGCGTGGCGATCGAGTACGATTCAGGAATCGCAAATGAATCGCGCGAGCGAGCAGCGCGACGCGCCGCGAGAATCGCGAATGAATCGCCTAGCTGGTGCAATCAGTATTAGGGATCGACGAAAAAATCGAGAAAGACTTAAATGTAAATGCACAAATTTAACATTTTAACATTTTTTTTGCAACACAAATTAAAACCATCAATATTTACATTTAAATAAATTATATGGAAAGGTATGTGAGATGTATGTATATCCAATAAATTAATAATGGAAGGGAAGTTTATTCGTACAGAGAATGAAGAACGTAAATTTTCAGCCGAGGAAATTGAAGAACACGCATGAAACTTGAGAGATATCCACAACGCAAAGTCTGCAATGTTATTAGCACGATGGCGAAGTAAAGACAGGATAAAAATTCAGTCATATATTTTCAAGTCCGTGTGATACCGGGCGCCGGTTTATGGCGGTCCCTGAAGGATGGAAATAATTTCCAAGGGTCGTACGGACATACGCCGTCGTCGCCGAAGCCGCACGTTAGCGCGAGAGATCGCGACCCGCTAGAAAGTAGTAAATTCGCGCGAGAGAAGAACGTGGAAGGGTGCCAACGCCGACGATAATCGGCGCCGGATGGAATCGGGAATCGGAGAACGAAAGGATGATACGGGCATTCTGTGCAAATCGCGCGTAAGTCGCCTCGTCAGACCACCAACTGCGATCGCGAGGTATGAAATGTAAATCCCGAGTTCTCTCACGGCGCGCATTTGCAGGGTGGCCGGATGACGGGCGATCTTGCACACGGTTGCAGTGAGCGTTTCGCAAGCGATTGATAGGATTCAAGAAAGCGCAGAAGAACAAAGCGTGTTTTGAATTTGCGATAATTTACGCAACTTCTTCTTTGGCGATTTATTATCTTGCTTGTTATTTTAAATCTTCTATCTGTATTGTTGCTTTTTGCACAGGAACGAAATTGCTTTTAAAGATTTTTCTTCCCGCACCCACAGAAAAGATTTCTGGATTCAATACTATTACTCTTTTATGTATCATAAAAAAATTGATACATGGACAATTATAATTATTATTGGGAGTAGAATATTTTATTTTTAAATGGGAAAATTCTTATAGTTAGAATAAAATGATTTTGGTTCCATCAATTTGTTTAGACAGATTTAAATTAGACAATAAAACTTTGTGATAAATCTTATAATATTCTTGATTTGACATTGATCTGAGGAAAATTTGAAGACTTTTTAAAATAAAATATACGGTAAGTAAAAGCTATTGAGTTTCCGCGGATTCGTTGATTATAATCATTGTGCATTATAACAGCGAGCAAATTTTTATTCTAAATGCACTGAAAAAAAAGTCTGGGTATAACTACCAAATGTATAGTGAAATAATATCAATTAAATACTTTGTCAATATAACCAAAAATAATTTATTTTACTAAATGTTTAGTAAGTATTATCAAATCTGGTATAAGTTACTAAATATTTAGAAAAGTAAAATTATTTTTGGTTACATTAACCAAATATTTAATTGATACTATTTCACTATACATTTGGTAGTTATAACCAGTCTTTTTTTCAGTGTATAAGAATATATAAGTTGAAATTTATATGTATTACTCTTGCCTCAAAGTCAATCTTATTTAATTCAATGAAGGAGAATAGGAATTATAGGCCTTATCTTAATATTGCTTTATTTTTATATTGCACAAGGTTGCAATAAAATTAAGTACGTCAGGAATACTTTTTAATCTTGTTATTAGAAATCTTTCTGAAAGGGCATTCTATGAATGAGACACGAAATTCCTTCGTTTAATTTGTTATATCCATACATAATTTCTACCGCGAGAAAGAAGATTCTTATCAATTTCTGCGTCGTTAAATTTATCACCGAGCCGGCGCCGGACGCGGCCGCCTTGCTCTCGGGTTGCGATCAGATTGCATGCAACGGCGCTCTTCAACGCTAGACAAATAAAAGGTGCAATCGAACGCCCACACTTAGCGCTAGATATGGGACGCGAATACGGGGCCGTAATAATCGAGACCCGGATGACGCACCGGACGGGGCGAGATATATCTGCGGATTCTACACGTTCCGCATATAAAAAGTACTGTCTATTGAAAATCCCGGCGACGACGGACGGAATGCGGCCTCCGTGGGATATCCACGCGGCTTTCAGAGTATGTATGCATCGCGGTCGCGACACGTGGGACGCGATCGAGCATCATCGCTCGTTTGCGCGTTTTATCTCGCTGCCCGCTCGCCCGCCCGCGGGATTCATCCTCGGCGTTTTACGAGTTTCCGTTCGCCAAGGACGTTCCCAGGTACGCGTCGACACGCAAATTTGCCGATAAATCAATTTTAATCCTGAATAGTTGCCGATAAAAAGAGCGGTGCTTCTTTTGCAAGAGCTTGAGAGGTCCAGCTCCGTCCTTTTCGCCTGAGAGAGAAATAACGCATCTCATCGCACTCATACAGTAAGATTATCAGACATTTCCGTTTTCCACGGATTGAACTATGTTATTCCGGGCAAAGTTTATTCCTCGAAACGTCTTAAAATGTCCCCGAATTTTTGTTTCATGTCTGTTAAAGTTTTTGCTATTTTTTTAATTATTGGCACAGAAAGGCTGTCATTATAAGTGCGTAATATTATTTGATATTAAATAGTATTAAATATTCCTGAAATATTAATATAAATATGTTTTTATTTAAATGAAATCAAGTTTATGCAAAAAAGAAAGTATATAAAATATATAAAATGTAGTACTTCACAAAAAAGAGTTTAACATGCCATTTATTATTAATATAATTTTATAATATATTTCAAAAATATTTATTCCTTTAAATTTTAAAATTATATGAACATTTTTATAATATTCCACGGATATTACAGTAATACACCAAGAATATTATGTAAAGTGGACATATAAGATTAACAGAGAATATTTTCATGATATTAAAAAATATTCTCGGAATATTTATAGTAATATTATTTAAGTAAGCTAAACGAAAAAACCAATCAGTATCGCAAAAAACCGTCAACAATAAAATCGTTTACACGGCTTTTTTTATGAAAGGAGGAAAAAAGTAGTACAGTTATTTCTAAGAGAGAGCAACATATTCCCTTTATAATTGAAACAATTTAAGGTTTCATACGGTTTTTTTTTTTGAAAAATTTATATCATTTAGGTTGAATTAGATTACGCAATTTTTAAGTATTATTTATTTTTTGAGTTAAATAACCCACACACACACACACACACACAAGTGGTAGTATCTTTAATTTCTTTATAAAACTCAAGTGGCACTATTTGTATTCTCATTGAAAAATCTTATTCCAACACAGTGGTATTTACTTACGTATTATATATTTACTTAACCATTACTAATAATTTTATATTCTGTCATTGAATTGCAAAAATTGGAGCATTGCAAAACTTCGACTAAAGTACAAAAACATGGCGTTGCTAGACGTCTGAATTATTAAATACATCCACTTGGATCGGAACAGAAAGATTTTTCAATAGGGATTTAAAGATATTATCACTTGGATTTATAAAAAAAATTAAAAGTACCACCGCTTGAGTTTTATTAAAAAAAAAAAATAAACATATTACCACTTGAATTTTATTTATTACTAGTTATGAGAGGATTCTAGAAATATTTTGTGCTTATAAGGAACTTATCGTTATAACTTCTTGTAGAATGATCTCATAGATCAAGACTGAAAACAAAGCTGTATTGACCATCCTAACACACTTTTGTATGAACTACCATCAATTTGCAGTCAAGCTGGAGTTAAGACAAGATAAATTTAAGAAGATTTACACCTCAGAAAAATATAATAAACCTCTAAGCAAAATAAGTGCTGTAAGTTTTTATGTGCTATTAATAATAATTTAAAGAATGACAAACGTTGAAAAAATAATATGAAACTAGTTTTGCCTTTTCTCGTTTGCCAATATATTTCACAAAAAAGTTGAAACTTGTCCTCGTCCTCGGATCCGGTGGACAAAATCTGATGTTCTTATCGTACAGCCAATCTCTCAAATTAATGGAAAATTAATCTGTCCAATGAAATTTTGGCAAAGGGACTCTATTCGTTCGCTTTCTCCCGCGTGATTCGCCGCAGCTCGATTGCGTTACGCGATAGATTCGCAGAAAAGCAAGCTAAGCACGTCATTATGTAGCCGTGACTTTCATCCGAAGTCTGTTTCTGCCTTAATTAACACGTACGCGCGTTGCACCGCTTGATTTCGCGTTTCCGCGTGTCTTCCGGCACTTTTGCGCTCGCCACGTGAATCTCCAGCACTTACAACTGATCCAAGATGAAATTTCTAACGTAATTAGAACAGCGCGTTTGTGATATGCAAACTCTCGCTGAGAAAGTACCAATGCAGAAAGATGAGAAATGATAATGGAATCGACGTCGATTCGACGTCTATTCCATTGTCATTTCTCACTGGGAAATTGCGGAAGACGCAAAAAGATCGTTTCATATCGTCTCAACCGTAACATTGTACGTGATGATGAGATCAATAATCGAATTGAAAACACGAGATGACGGTGAAGGAAAAAAAAAACGCTTACTTATGTAATAAATAAAAGAAGAAATTACATACGAGCGCTGGAACACGGGATAGGAAGGAGTCGGAGTCTACGCGGCGATAAATGCAGCAATAAAGTTTGTCCTCGCGTAATGCAAAGCGAACGGCGAGAGGGGAAGAAAGTGCGAGAAACGTTTCGTTCGCAGAGGCCGTTTTGCATTCCCAGCCCACGATTGGCGAAAGACCGCGGGAAGTAAAAAAGCCGCGGCTACGATCAAGCCGCGCGTTGAAACATTAAACGGGTCAAACAGTCGCCGGGAAGAGACGTCGGGGACGCGGATCGATCACCGGCCCGGTCGTCGCGTTTAACGCCCGCCTGTAGCTAGGCCGGGAATCCAAGTGCCGGCGCGGACGAAGAAAGTCGCCGCGACTGCGAAGCATGTAACTCGCGAGAGTAAACAGACGCGAACGCGCGTGGTAAAGTACTCACGTTGCTATTCGTGCGTACGCGACTCGTCAAATGCGGCAGTTCTATCTTTGATGTCGCTATCAATTTGGAGAAATACCTTACGTCGCTGGTTCAGTACCCCTATAAACGCTACAATATTTCTAAGGTATTTTATACGAATATTATTAAAAATTAAAATAATATTAAAATAATATTCCATAAATATATTTTTTATTATAGGAATATTGTATTAATGTTGTATGTCTGCTTTACATAATATTCATGCATGGTATATTATTTTAATATCCGTAGAATATTAGAAAAATATTCTACGAATATTATTTTTGTTCAAAAATTAATATAAATTAGTATGCATAAAATATTTATAAACTTTATAATTATTACATTTAAAAGTTACAATATTCTCGATAATTTAAAATATTGAAGTAACTAATATTATTTACTTCTCACATAATATTCATATAATATTATCAGGAGTGGAGATATCACTACTTTTTATTAATATTGAATAATATTTCAAGAACATTATTTAACACTGAACACTGAATACCCATGATAATATCTTGAGGATTAATCGCTTATTAATATCTCATCTTGCTCTTCAACGTTTAGCACCGGCTATCTCCCGGTTATTTTCACGGTATTTCGACTTTTGACCGTGTTACTCTTTCTTGCGCAAGTGACTGAAGCGTCTGAAAACAGACTGAAACCTCAATTGTTCGACGAAAGGCTGTTTAATAAAAGATCGTGCGTTTCTCGGAGACCTAGTCGCTTCTCATTGACATTACTCCCTTACGCAATCGCGTAGAAGTTGGGTAAAAGGCGCGTGAAGGAGATAATAATTAATCTTGAGGCTTCTGTGTCCCGCGGACTGACCGCGCTCTCGTAAGTTCGACGACGTGGCCGCGCAAAGATGAATTTCTTTTACGTAATTTCGCGCGATCTTCAATGCGCTTTTCATTTCGCGCGCACAATGCCCGCGATTGGCTTTCACTCCGCTCCTCGTTCGATCGACGCGTCGCGCGTCGTACTGCGTTGCGCGCGCGATAATGGAAAATTCACATTTGTTCCGAGCAGATGTAACGTCCAACAGAACTCTCGTTGTGTCTGAATTAGCGTTGTATTCAGGTAAGAAATGAATTGCGCGGAATTCGCGGGTAATTTCTAAAAATCTTGCCTCGTACAATCGTCTCGTTAATCCTGCAAAAACCTGTTATCACACAGAAAAAAAATTATTATCAAATCAACGATCATACTCTCGTATGTGAACAAGAGTATAAAATCTTAAAAGAATTTGATAATCTTAATCAGGCATAATTTGATTACATGAAGAAATCATTTGTTGTATACTCATATGCTTATATATTATATGAAAATATGATTCTTGATTTGATACCAATTTTTTTCTGTGCATTCTCACACTGTGGAAAAAATTACTAAATTTTAATAAATATTTATTCGAATAGTACTAATAAAATATTTGCCAAATGTAAATTCATATTTATTTAATAGAAGATCCACTAATTTAATTTAAGTATAATTTTTTCTTATAGAGTAAATATTTATGTACCGTAAGTAAATATTGTATTAGTACTATTCGAATAAATATTTATTAAAAATTGGGAATTTTTTCTCTCAGTGCAGGAGAAACAGTAAACATGTAAAAAAAATCAATTGTGGTATCATAAAATTTCTAATTATAAATCATGAAATTTAATTATATTTGTTGTATAACTATCATGCCGCAAATTTTATATGTGCTTTCACATTATCTTGCTACAGAGCAGACATAAAATTCGACGATATCAGGCTGTTTCAAAGATAAAAGCCGCACGAGCGTAGTAATCGCGTTTCGTGTTGGGTCAGTCTTTCTGCTTTCTATTTCTTTTTTTCAAAGGATACGTACAACGCCGACTCGTGTGACAGCTTTGCAAAAATCGATGAATGATAACAGCTGATACGGGTTACCGTTCGATACACATTTCCTCGAGTTCTTTGCTCCTCCTCCCCAATCCCTTCTGTCTTTCTCTCTTCCTCTCCTTCGACGCGTGTGTATACGTGCGTGTCTCACTTTTCTCCTTACGTAATCGCGTAACTGCGGCGCAAGGATGCGGTTAGACCTTTCGAAGCGTGTCTCTCTCCCGATGTCACGTAAGACGCACATTAGTCAGTCACGATCTTAATTTCACTCTCTCACGTGGTCGGACGATCACCGCGCGTGACCGCATCATCACGTACTTTCGGCGGTGTATGTCCTGTCTCGACAGGGTCCAGGAAAAAACATCGAAGGGACCGACAGTGACCCAAGAGAATCGAGAGCGAACATACGCATTATCTTGCGGATCGCCCTGTGTGTTTGCGAAACGCAATTAAATTCTTCCAGTTCAGCGAGTTTAATTGGGATATGCATATCATATATACGATTACGCAATGCTACGTAAACGAATTCGCAAATTGCGCCGATCACCAATTGAGCAAGAGATTTCGCTATTTTTTTTTTTAATTGATCCCATTTAGTTTGTTAACTTAAATTTACTCAAGATCACGATGTCGAAAATATCATTTAGAAAAAGTGCGAGGTCCTTTGTATCCTTGACGGGATACAAAGATACGATCTCGAAGATCAAATTGATGAAAATCCAAGTCGTTACGTATATTCAAATATATCCGGGATAAAGGGCACAGGGAGATAAATTCATGTTTAACTGCTCGGCCCGGATTCAAAGCGCAATAAAAAAAAGTGTGCCATCGATAACGCTCTGCAAATACCGAACGTTCCTCGTTCTTCATTTCGACCTCTTTTGAAATGCGGGATTTTAAACGTGCTGTACAACAGGCAATTTGTAAAACAACGTTTATCCGACGGTTTCTGAGTGGTTTTAAATCGACTGTCCGAGATCATTGAGAGACCGTTACGACATGGATCCTTTTTAGTCCTGCTATCTTCATCGCTCCGCCGATAGCGTTATTTATTATTATATTTCTTGCGTGACGGTAATAGTGATTATTATTATATAATTATGTTACATTACTTCAAATTATATCTTGTGTCGAAGAAACATAATTATCTAGAATTTAAAAAAAATTGCTTTCCTTCTAAAATATACAACATTTTTATTGAATAATTTTTTTCTGAAATTACCATATTATTTTGCAATAAATATCAATTAGTATATAAAAGAAATAAATTTGACTTGTTAGTAAATATAAATCATTAGATAAATATTATCTAATATTATTATTATATAATTATGTTACTTCACTTAAGATTATATATTATGTCTTATGTCGAAGAAACATTTATTGAGAATTTTAAAAAGTATCTTTTTTTCTCTCTTTTATAATATACGATATTTTTTTAAATTATCACGTTGTTTTGCAAGAAATACCAATTCGTAAAAGAACTCTTTTGACGTTAGCAAATATGTATATAAATCATTAGATAAATATTGCGTTTTCCTACGCATTGAAGACCTCTCCTAAACATAATGCTAATAAACGTTGCACATTATGTACGGAATTTGTATGGAATTCGCGAAATCGAGACAGAAACGTCGTATCGGAGTTCAGTGACTCGCGTCGCGATTTCGCACGTGTACGCTTCGGTCGATTCGGTATTTACCTCCGCGAAAAAACAACAGTTCGGTCACGCAGCGCACTAACGGAATCGCTCAAGGAGAAAGAAAAATTCGTTCGCGTAATTGTACTCCGTTTGTTACGTCGCGCTATCGAAATCGCGGGGAGGGACGCCGAGAGTCGTGCCAAACGGGGTATCGAAATCCCCCGAGGTTGAAACATTCCTCGTGCGTGGAAAACTTTCGCAAACTTACGGGGCTGGAGGAAAAGTAATCGCGAAAATTCGCTTTCCTCGCGCGCCGACCTTTTCCAGCGAGTACCTCTGTAAATAGCGGGAAAATTACCTGCATGACCTCATACTTAGGATAATTTAAAGAAAACACAATATAACAGTAGCCTTACATAATGAATGAATGCATAACAAAGTTGCGGGTCACAAATACGGATAAACGAACTTCTTGACACCTTTACACTTTCTTTTCTTAAATGTAGGTCAATCGGCTCAATCCGTTCTTAGGTTGCAATAGCAACCAAATCGCATTTGCGAAATAATAAATTTGGCGAGAGTTTCTCTATCTGTCGAGAAAAATATATTTGGCATTACATCGCTTCTTTCTTCAGGCACTGCTTACAGCGATATTTGTGGAAACGCGTCTTGCAAGTATTGAAAAACGAAACATAAGCCGTCAATTCCAAAAAGATTTTTCTCTCAATTTTCTCAAGGTTTCTTCTTTTATTATATAATTTACCGCAATGTAATATTTTAAAAAGAAAACAGTTTCTTTTTCTTTTTTTGAAACGTCACTGGACTTGCAATTTTGTGACCGTAGAAATGAAACTTCGAGTGCGGTGCAGATTCACTTTTTTCTCTCTTTATTGCAACTGACGCTTAACCGCAACTTTTTTCGCGATGACCACTCAAAAGAATGAAGCTTCTTCTTTGATCACGTCTTTGAGACGTCTTTCGGCATCTGCGACTATCTATGGATACCTGTCTGCGTGCACCTGTGCCACGTTTGAGCAATAGAATTCGTTTTCTTGTTAGTCATGTGCTTGATGTGATTTCTCGGACAAAGACGAAAAATTCAATCAAAATTAAAACCAAAGAAATTTACCCACAAAAAAATTAAAAATTAAGAATTATTTTCTCTGGTTTTAAAAATTAAATATCTAATGTAAAATTAATTTTTTTCTCTTTATTATGCAATGAAAATTGTGTAATAAAGAGAGACTGGATCCCAAGACAAGAGCTTCAAGAGATTAATAAAAAAATGATATATAAGTTGAAATTATAACTTTTAGACTTTTATTGAAAATTAGGAGGTCGTAGAATATCTATTTGCATTTCTTCGGGTATCGGATTCCAAATCGATGCGTCGAATCATATGCAGTGATTTTTCATCTTCATCCGCGAGATGAGTGCATCGCAGGAAGCTGCAGAAACGGAAACGACCCGCGCGAACGCGTCCGTCTTCTCTCGTTAATTCTAATTAATATCCTCCGACGCGGCAACACAATGGTCTCTTTCACTGTAGGAGGCTCTGAACTTCGCACGGCGACCTTTCCTCACCCACTTTTCCCTTCAAAATTTCACTCTCATCGCTTCACCTGCCTCATGCAAATGCAATGATAATACAATCACAGAATTGACGGAAACAGTTTTCAATTTAAAGAAATTTGTATTAAAATCTATTATATATATTTATCTCTTATTTTTCGGAAAAATTTAAGTTAAAAAAATGTATCTATCAAATTCTACTGAAAACAATTTTTCGCTTTTGCTACCATCAAATTTCAAATCTGGCGAAGTTAAATCGCCTCGACGTTGATGAGCTATCGACGAATTATTGCTGAAACTTATCAATCTAATTTCAAAGAGTTTTGTTAAAGTTCGGATATCCGTTGCCAATCGACGCTTTCGATAGCGAGAAGGGGACAAATGCAGATCGGCAGGGAAAGGGGACGTTGCCCCCGTTCGGAGATTGCATTTTATCATTATGCACTTGCACGTGCGCGACCGCGGAAAGGAGCAATTCCTTTCCACGTTCCGTTTCTCCCTCTCCCCGCCCTCCACCCTTTCTCTCCTCCTCCTTTTTTTCCATTTTGTCGTAATAACATTACCGTCTCCCGGGCTCTCGTTAGCAGGGAAAAGTTGCGTTTGACGCGTCCTTGTCTTGCGCGCGGGGCCGTTACCGGACGCGAGATTAATTCGTGATTTTTGCATTCCGGCCACCTCGCAATATCCCACGGCGATTATTTATACCATTGCTGGAATTCCGAAACGTTCCTTCGCATGTCTGACTAATCGCTCCAGCGCGCTCGTATCACCGCGAAAGTTCGATTATTACGTGCGATCTGGAAATCTCTAGGCCTTCGGCCGATCCTTCATGACTCAGTACGATCGCTGTAAATAAAATATATGTTACATTTACGTTCTATAAAATCTATATCTCGAGAACTCCGTCATTAATTGTTTCGATAAATTGCAACGCTTGGTAAACCTTAAATAACAAAAACATAAAAATAGTTGCAGCAAAAATGCTTACTTCAAAAAGTGACACTTTCTCCGATGAAAAATATTACTTTTTCATTAGAAATTGAAGATTCTTATATCTTATGAATTTTTCAATCAAGTTTATACATAGAGAAAATATAATAAAGTATAAATTGAAATTAATATATTTTTGTTTATATGCATATGAAATAATGTTAATCATAAGAACAATGTAAGGCGCATTACAATGAAATTTATTCAATTATTTATTGTTCGTTAATAATTTTAAACTAATAAGACATTGTGGAAGCAAGGGTGCCTGTTTCAATAATTATTAACATTTCGAAAGTAAAGATATTAAAATAAGAATGTTCCTTTTTTTCTTTGTATTCGAATATGTCTCAGATTTCTAAACGCAAATCAATCATTTGAATCTGAAGTGTATATCATCTGTGAGACTCCGTCAGCGAGGTTTACGCGAACAATAGGATTCTATGCAAATTTTTATTGTGCACGCGATGCTGCGTCATTAAAAGCGAAATGTACGCCGTCGCGCCGCGCCGCGTCGCGCGTATCGATGGTCTCGGGAGGAAGACCGTCTTAATTAATATATCCCCGCGCCTGATGCCCGAACAATCTTAATTAATGCGTAACGCCCGAAAAAGAGAGACAATGGTGCGTGGTTTCCTCCATAAAACCGCGCGACTCCGCCGATTGTTAGCCGCTCTCCCTCGATCTTCGCATCTCACGGTCGACGGAACCCGCGGCGTGGAAAACTTCATCGATTCGACGCTAATTACGGCGATTATTGTGATCTCGGGAAAATTTCGCCATCGCCGATTGCGGCGCGTCGTTCATTTCCACGCCGTTTCCCGAGAACAATTTGCGCGTCCATTAGCGATTAGTGGAAGGGTTCTCCTCTGTGGAACGCGGCCACCGTCGCCGCGTCGGTTCGCGAACCGCAGGTGGGGAGGCAGAAGAGATGCACGGATTACAATGAAAATTGTGTGTATTACCACGTGTACCGTGCGCGCCACGTGTGCGTCGGCACACGCTCGTTTTCTCTCGGTCCTGCGGAACGAACTGGCTGCCGTAAAAGGCGTGTGAGTTTACCTTTCGCGGCGCTAAATCACCGTATTCCCTTGTAATAGATTCCATCTCGTCATAAATTCCGCTTTCCGCGAGTCCACCGATTACACTTACGCGTTAACGAGAGAGACAGAGAGAGGGAGAGAGAAATTGTGTTCAAGAAAGCTATCGTAATCAGAATTAAACGCTACAATATGTGTTTCTGAGCGAATATCTTGCAATTTATGCTATCGACATCGTGTAATAGCAAGAATTGCGGAAGATTGATAATAAACTTACATATATCTTACAATATACGTAGAGTTGCCAAATACTTAAGTTACTTCCCATTTGTACTGATTTGTACGCAAATAAACATAAATTGTAGCTTAATGTTTCAGGTATTACTGCAATATTTAATCTTTTAACAAATTAATTTATTGTAAGTCTTTTAGCAACATACAAAAGATACGATTTAGGCAATCAGTCGCCTAAGTCGTATCGCTTTTGAAAGTATCAAACTTAGACTGAATTAAAATAATTAAGGATATAAGGAATCGTTAATATTAATATAATATAAATAAAACAATGGAAAGAATATCGAAATAAAACTGGTCTGAATTTATAATATTTTTGCAATTGACATATTTTTACTCATATCAGTTATTAATTTTACTACTATCATTTATTAGTCTTATATCGATGTCATCATTTATTATAATAAAATTTGAAGTGGTACGACGTAGCAAACTTGATAAATTTTATAAAAATATCGATTTACTTTTTATAATAATTGTTAATATGTATACAGGGTGTTTCTTAAAAAGCGCCCACTAATTATATAATTCCTTGCTAAAAATTGAGTCGAAAAGTCCTGAACCATTTTTTTCTATAATGCTTAATAAAGCAGTAATTATTGAGTAAAGCTAATTCAATCAGTGCCGTCCTTTAGATAGACATACGTCGGTGTACCGCTCACCTGGTAGTATGCGTGAGCACTCGCCGCTTCGTTGCTAGTTTTTTCTGCAACTTTGCACGATCGATATCATAAAATATTCTTACGCGTTGTAATAATGCCAAAAATTTTATTTTACATTGAAAAATATTTTTCTTCCGTTAGAAACATCTCTTTACAAAAAATTTCGACAAGGGATAGAACTCTCGTCAAAACGTATAAGATTACACATAACGCTTACATTAAAAACCTATAATTTTTTCGCTTCGGACGCACAAATTACTTCAAAATCGTTTTTTATAAATTCGAAACTCTGTGCGTCCTTTTACATAGAATAGACAATAGACACATAATCTTTTGCCTGTTATTTCTTATTTAAATTATATTTTAAATAATCTTTTAAGAAAATCTTTCATAAAATTTGTTTTCTATGTATTGCAATTACAGATGGCCTTATTACTTTAAAAATTTACTTCTCAAACAGAAGTTTCTACAGAAAATGTAGGAATCTTAAAATTCACACAGAAAACAAGACAAACTTCCTCATTATCAACATATAGAGATTTGGAAAAGCACAAAAATAAATTCTGTTTTATGTTAAAATGTTTCTTAAATAATCTTTATTTCCAGAAATCTTCACATTAACACTTAAATTTCGAAAACGCATCATTTAATAAATATTCTTGCGTGTAGTTTCGTCCAGTCAGTCTAAAGAAATAAATTTTTTTTCAATAATTTATTATAACAATTTCATATCCAAATAAGTTTAAAATACAAGAATATAAAAAATACAGAAAGATTCCTTTCTTTATGAAAACATTTATCTTTTCTGCTTAATATTGAACAGAATGGTTTATGGTGAATCACTTTATTTTTTAATAACATAAAGAATACTTTGTCTAATATATGTAAAACAATTAATAAAATATGTAATTATCTAAAGTGAGCTACTATTCTAGGATGAAAAATTAATATCAGTTGTACTTGATTTTTTCAAGTGTTATTAGCAGACACAAAACAAGAAGAAAGCTGTTCAACTTTCCGCAACTCTCCCCTACATAAAAATAAATTTATTTTTATGTATAAATGCATATAATAAATTTAGTGTACGAAACAAAGAGAGCGCGTGATGTGAAATAATAGATAGAAATGCTGCTGAACTTTCGCGTTCGTTTGTTCGTCTCATTATTAGCAATTCCAGTTCTAATAGTTGTATCGCACTTAACGATCGGTCAGTCGCGCGTACCGTTCCGCGGTGGCCGAGGAAATAAACGGTCAAGAAATAGCGCGGGGAACAATGACAGACGCGACGCGAAGGACATTCCGTCGAAAGGGAGTGCCCGGGTGAGTGCAGTCGCTGTAATAATCCACTTCCTCCCGTGCGATAAACCGTCGCGGTCGGCTTTTACGCGCGGCCGCCGCGCGCTAGCTTAGCAGAAACGATCGGTTTCACGAGCTTCTCGTAATTAAAGCGGACGAGGGCAGGGGCCGTCGCACGACTTTCACGCGTGCCCGGTATATCGGGCACTCGTTGCATATGCAACACACGCGTCGAGGGACATTCGCGCGATAGTTTTCGCGAGCTGGTCGTGAAATCCCGCCGCGCGACAAGCTCGCCGCAATTCATTCATCAACTTCAGTTGCATTGGTTATTTATTAATTTCGATCCGTTGGATTAATTTATTCGTGGTGCATTTTGTCATTTTGCTCGTCGGCAGGAAAGGTGGCACAAGTAGAAAATTCAGGAGAGAGGGGAGAGGAAAGAAAATTGCATTTTTGAAATTAATTATTTATGGCAATGTTAAAGACAAGTAACTTAGAGCTAATTATAGAAATAATGTAGATACACTGAGAGAAAAAAAATTGTAGTAATGGCAACTATAAGGGGACAACCATACAAATTTTGTTAATATAA